>JAABKJ010075445.1:119340161-119637160 GCA_011634705.1 Andricus grossulariae | reverse complement strand
GATGTATTTAGTTGAAAATTCGCCTTTTTTTTTGGTAGAAATTTAATCTTTAATCCTTGTTGGTTGAAAATTAATCTGTTTTGGTTCAGGATTCAATAATCTGTTTTGTAGAAAATTCATCCGTTTGGTTAGAAAATTCAACGATTTGGTAGAAAATTAACTTTTTTGTTGAAAATTCTATTTTTGTACAAAATTCGTCTTTTTTGGTTCAACACAACAGGCAGAAAATTCGTTTTTTATTAATTTTTTAAACTGAAAATTGTAACTGTCTATTTTGTATTCAAAAAAATCTTTTCAGTTGAAAATGCAATTATTTGGTTTAAAATTCTTCTTTCTTAATTGAAAATTCATCTATATTAATTTTCTACTGAAAAATACGAATTCTCAACAAATTACATCAATTTTGAACCCAATAGCTGAATTTTGAAAATAAAAAGACTAATTTTTAAGCAAAAATGGAACGGTTTAATTTTTATTTGAAAAAATTAAATTTCAATATAAAAAACGAATCTTCTACAAAATAGTTACATTTTGTACCAAACAAAATAGTTCATTTTCAATCAAATAGTTATATTTTTAGTTAAAGAAATTAGTTTCAACCCAAAAAATAAATTTTCAAAATAACACATAAACTTTTGAACAAAAAGTTGAATTTTCAATAAAAAATATTATTTTTCTACCAAAAAAGACAAATTTTCAACAAACTACATAAAGTTTCAACTAAACAGTTGAATTGCTAAACTTAAAAAATCAATTTTTCACAAAAAATGGATTAGTTAAATTTCCACTTGAAAAAATTAATTTTAAATGAAAAAGTGAATTTTCTACAAAACAAGTAAATTTTCTACCACCTAGCTGAGTTTTTTCCGAAATAAAGATACGGATTTTCTATACTAAAAAAAACTAACTAAACTAAAAAATTTGGGTTTCTACGAAAAAAAAAATAATTTTCAACAAAATGCTCAAATTTTTAAACAAATAGTTGACTTTTAAACCAAGATTATTAATTCTTTACCAAAAAGACGAAGTTTTAACAAAATACATCAATTTTCAACCGAATAGTTGAATTGATAAACAAAAAAATCAATTTTTAACCAAAAATAAAATAGTTAAATTTCCACTTGACAAAATTAATTTTAAATAAAAAAGTTCATCTTCTACAAAACATTTCAATTTTCTACAACATAGTTGACGTTTCCACTTAATTGTTGAATTTTAAAGATAAAAAGATGAATTTTCTATACAAAACAGTTAAATTTTTAACCCGAAAATATGAAGTTTCAACGAAAAAGTTCATTTCAAATCAAATAGTTTTATTTCAAGTTAAAAACATTAGTTTTTAATCCAAAAAAAGAAATTTTCAACAAAATACATAAATTTGTAACCAAAAACTCGAATTTGAACCAAGAAGGTTATTTTTTACCGAAAAAGACAAATTTTCAACAAACTATATAAATTTTTAATCAAATAAGTGAATTGCTTAACTAAAAAATCAATTTTTTTAGCAAAAATGGAACAGTTGAATTTTCATTTGAAAAATTAATTTTTAATTTAAAAAAAAAACGAATCTTCTGCAAAATAGATTTTCTATCAAACTATGAAATTTTGAAGACAAAAAGATGAATTTTCTATACAAAACAGTTCAATTTCATTCAAGTAATAAATAAACAAATTTCTGAATTTACGAAATTCTATCATTTTCTGAAATTTCATATGAAAAACAATAAAAATTGAAAGATTCTAATCTTTTTCAACTGCAGTTTTTTAGATTAGAAGATAAATTTATTTTATTTCATACCGTATTAAATTTATAACTGTTTAATTATTATCTGTATAAAAATACCTGCGTTTGTTTCAAAATATTTTCAAATCTTTACTCAAAACTGTTTTCTCAAAATACAACAATTTTTTAAATTTTACCAATTATCTCAAAAAAATTGCTGTATTATCTTTAAACCTTGCGAAACCCATGAAACGCTTCAAAATTCTCAAAACTCTACATATTACTTTAACTTTTTTGGAATGAGTTTAAATTTCAAATTATTTGAAAATTCTTCACAAAACGTTTAAATGCTTATGAAAATGATTTAAAATTATCCTAAAATTATCGAAAAATCCATCACAGTGAAAAAAATGCCTTAAAATATTTCTGATTCGTTTTTGACAATTTTGGAAATCGTTTGAAATCTTCCAAAATAATTGCTGGAAATAAATGATTCAGAATAGAAAATCATTTGCAATTCTCTTAGAAGTTTTAATAAAGTTTATCCTCTTGAAACCTTTCAAAATGCTGAAAGCCTTATACATTTTTTGTTTGAAATCTTCAAAAATCTACATTTTTTAAATCCTCTCAAGTCTCCAATTATTTTACAATCATCTCAAAACTTTCAAATATCTTCTTAACTTACTTAAATTATTCTAAATTAATAATAACTGTTACATTTTTACTTATTCGTTGAAATTTTTTTCTTATTTTTATAATTTTAAATATTCTCTTAAAATTAATTTTATATAAATGAAACATCATGTGAGCTTTTCCCAGGAATCTCAAGCAATTGTTTTCATTATCTTAAAACCTTTTAAAATCCTTGAATGACATCAAAAATTTAGATTTTGATTTAAATTTTTTGAAATCTTTTCAAGTTATGAATCAAGTTGGAATCTTTTTAAAACCTTTAAATATCTTTCAGACTTAATTGAATAAAGAAAATTAATAATTAGTGAATTGTTATTTATACATAAAAATTTAACAATTTTACTTACAAATTAAAGACTCAAAAATAGAACAATTACAACTGAAAACAAAAATCCACATCCGTAAGAATCAATCGCACATTGTTGAAACCATAATAACAACAATGACCCCATATGGGTCATGTTGACACATATGGTCGTTGAGCTGATACTGTCAACCTCAGTCGTTCTAGTGTTGAAGGCTGTCAATAAGGTATTTCAATGCATTTCCCAGAATTCATATCAAGTGATAGATCTCACATGATGTCAAACATTTTAAGGTATTTTTAAGAGCTGCAAGGAATTTTCAAGAAATTCAAATATTTCAAGTAATTTAACAAAAATGTCAATCTTTTTAAAAAAACTCTCATGTTTATTCATCATGGTAAAATATTCAAAAATCCATTACAAGTTGCAAAACATTATAACAAAAAGTAAAGGTCGTGTATTGAGCTCCGGCAAATTTTGCCATATTTAAAGTTTCTAGTCCGGCCAATTTGGTTGTCAATAAGAAACATTTTGTTCGGATAACATTTTTTACCACTTTGGAAAAATAGTAGCATATTTTACCATTTTATCATAGAATGAGGAACATTAAGTTATAAATACCAACACAGTGTCATATAACCAAGAACATTACAAACTAAAAGCTCACTAAAGAATGGCAGCACTTGAGATTCGAATTAAGAATCCTCACGATCACTCTTCTTTGACCAGTCACTAACACTCATATTTTTTTGAGGGAGACTTGGAAAAGGGGTTCACTTTTCTGTGACCAGTCACTAACACTCGTATCTTTTGAAGGAAGGCTTGAAAAAGTAGTTCGAGGCTTGGAAAAGGGGATCACTCTTCTGTGACGACTCACTAACTGTCGTATTTTTTAAAAGGAGACTTGAAAAAGGGGTTCGAGGCCTGGAAAAGAGGTTCACTATTTTGTGATCAGTCACTAACACTCGTATTTTTTTGAGGGGTCTAGGAAAGGGGGTTCGAGATGTGACAAATCATTCTTCTGTGACCACCCACTAACAAGCGTATTTTTCAACGAGATAAAAAATAAAAAATAAAAAAATGTGTGACTACAAAGCAGAAATTGCATCTTTCATAGATAAAAATGAAAATGTTCTGTTAAAAATTCAACCATTTTTTTAAAAAAGTCATCCTTTTTGGTTGAAAATTCAAGTGTTTTGTTGAAAATTCAACTATTCCGCAGAAAATTGACTTGCTGTTTAAAATTGATAGTTCCTTTAAAAATCAACTAAAATCTTCTTTAGATGAAAATTCAACTATATTTTTGAAAATTCGTCTTTTCGAATTGAAAATTCATTTATCTTCATAGAAAATTTACTTCTTGTTTGAGAAGCATATTTTGATGTCGAAAATTCAAACTAAAATATTTTTTGGATGAAAATTCAAATATTCTTTTTGAAAATTTGTCTTTTGATTTAAAATTTATCTGTTTTGGTATAAATTTAATCTTTCTCAGATAAAAATGCAACCGTTCGGTTAAAAATCTACAATTTTGTTAAAAAGTCATCCTTTTTGATTGAAAATTCAACTATTCCGTAGAAAATTGACTTGCTGTTTAAAATGTACATTTTATTCAAAAGTCAACTAAAATATTTTCTTGATGGATATTTAACTAGTTTTTTGAAAATTATTCTTTTTAATCAATAAATTCATCTATTTTAGTAGAAATTGCATCTTTTTTAGATAAAAATGGAAATTTTCGGTTAAAAATTCAACATTTTTTTTTAAATTTAAAGTGTTTTGTGGAAAATCCAATTATTTTATAAAAAATTTTATTTTTCAGTTTAAACATTCAATTATCTTTTGCTGAATATTTAACTATTCTGTTGAAAACTTGACTTTTCTGATCAAAAATTCAATTGCTTCGTTGAAAGTTGAACTAGAGTCTTAAAAATTGAATATTTTGGTTAAAGATTCATTTCATTGTTTCACAATTAACCTATTTTGTTAAAAATTAATTTTGTTTTTGGATAAAAGTTATTTTTTTTTATTAATAAGTCTACTATTAAAGTTAGGTTCATAATTCATCGCGTTTCTTAAAAAATTATACTATTTGGTTAAAAGTTTAATCACTTCGTTGAAAATTCAATTATTTTGTTGAAAATTTGACTATTTGGTTAAAAAGTAATTATTTTTTGTTAAACACTCAACTAATTATTTAGAAGTTGAACTAGTTTGTTGAAAATTATTTTTTCTGTTGAAGATTCATCTCATTGGTTAAAAATTTAACTATTCCGTTCTTAGAAAATTAATCTTTATGGTTAAAAAATCATCTTTTTTTGTTAACAATGCAATTGTTTTCTTGTAAATTAATCTGTTTTCGTCCAGGCTTTTGTTGAAAATTCCACTTTTTTGTTGAATTCAACTGTTTTGTATTTCAAATTGAAATCTTTTTGGCAGAAGTATTATCTATTACATTTTTTGTTGGGAATTCATCCTTATTGGCTCAAAACTGAACTACCTGGTTGAAACTTGATTTACTATGTTGAAAATTCAATTTTGTTAAACAATTTTTTTGTAGAAAATTGAACTATTTAGTGTATAATTCATCTTTCTTGACTAAAATTTCATCTATTTGGTTGAATATTCCTAAAAGTTCGTCTTTTAGTAGAAAATGCATAAGTTATGGTAAAAAAATCGTCCTTCTGGTTTGAACATCTTTTTTTTTTAATGTTTCGACCGTAATTGGTTGAAAATGCACCATTGGAGATCAAAAGTTCAACTATTTTGAATAAGTTATTTTTTTCTTTGGTAGAAAATTCAACTGTTCTGTTGAAATTTCATCCTTTTGGATTGAAAACTCATCTTTTATGGTAGAAAAGTGATAAATTATGAAAAAAATTATGAATTAAATGAAATTAAAAACAAAATGAATAAAAAATTATGAATAATATATATTATATAAAGAAAATTAATAAATTAATGTTATTGTTCCTGAAAAGGCGTATTTTTGTGTTGAAAAATTCATTTATTTGGTTAAAAAATCTGTTTTGATTGAAAATTAAACTTTTTTGTTAAGAATTCAATATATTTCGACTTGAAATCTTAGGAATTAAAAGTCTTTCATATTGAGTTCCATATCCGGTATTTACACTAATTTTATTCAACAGAATTTATGCCCCTTTTGTGCTCCCATTTATGTGAGAAATCACACCATTTCCCCAGTTTTGCGAAAATTTTGTTACTTTCCGGAGGGGGGGGGGGAGAATTATTTAAAGTGTACTATTTCCTGGTTCATATTACAAATAAAATGGCATCCAGCTTTAAACAACTATATTCTTTGATCTTGAGGACGAGACAACTAGTATATTACGACCAAACTTCACTTGCAGGTAGGGCCGTTTAATCGTTCAATTGTATCATAGATCTTATTGTTGGTATTGGTAATTTTCTGGTTACATGTACCGGCAATGTCTTTCACATTTACCAACAAATTATAGTGTGGTATCAAAGTGTTAAGAACATAATTATTTTCTAATAATAAAAAAAATTTACAATGAAGGTGCAGAAAGTTCTTAATCTTCATCAATGAGGCTATTAAAAAAGTAATATCCTAATATATATTATATATAACATATAAATATATATTTTTTTTTATTTATTACCACAAGTGACATAAACCTAGATTTAGTATGTGGAGAAAAACTCGAACCAATTATAATCAAAGTTGCCACATTAATCAGCGGCGAAAATTGAGAAATATATGACAACCACGATGAACTTCATTTATCAGAAAACTTGAATATGACTAAAACGATTGTTGTCAATAAAACTTACGATATGCAACATAACCTAGGGAACTTAGATAACTTAGATGAGAGTATAATTCAAATGCCCAAGCAAATCGATATAGATGCACTTAGGAAGCACAATTTAGTTTAAACGATGTCCAAGGTATACTCAATAATATGTCCACTCATGAAAAACCAAAAGTTTGGAGTGAAACCACTTCAGAATGCTTGAAGCGTTTAGGCTATATAGCGATAGGATCGATAACTATGTACGCGCTTTCTAAGTGTGGAGTGCTAAGATATATAACTAGATACCTAAGAAAATTATCCTCTTTCGTATAAAAAATAAAGTAGAAAATCAACCTAATGTTGTAACTTATACACAACAAATATAATTTTTTTCTTTCAAAATGAAAAAAAAATTGATAAATTTATGTATCGGCATGGGAGAAGTCACAGATAAGTGGGAAAAAGCCATTATCGTACCAATATACAGAGGACAGGGAGATAAAATAAAATAAAATAATTACCGAGGGATCAGCTTCTTAAGTACTGTCAGTAAAACACATCCTAAAATACTTATTCGTAGGATGATGAACGTAACAGAGAAAAATATATGGACTGTCCAAAGTGGATTTATGCCAAGAAGATTATGTACGGATCAAATAATTATCTTGATATAGATGACAGTAATAAGCTTGAGAGGAAGGAAAAAAGTTTTCTGCGCATTTGTTGATCTAGAAAAAGCTTTTGACAAGGTGTACAGAAGTAAACTTCAGGAAGTCCTGAAGGAGTACGGCATCAATTGATGTCTTCTGCAAGTAATACAAACAATCTATGCTGGCAGAAAAGCTAGTGTACGGGTAAATGGGAAACTGAGTGACTGGTTCTATATTGCCCAAGGTGTTAGATATGGATGCATCATATTCTCACAACTATTCATTATATTTATGGACAAGCGTTTAAGAATGGCGCTCTTCGGCGAGGAATGTGCGGACCTCGATACAATGAAGGTACGTGGGTTATCTTTCGCAGATGATAGGGTTGTTATCGCATAGCCAATCGAAGACTTGAAAAGAATGTTGCTCAAAATGAACACAAACATGAAGAATATGGGTACACTCGTCCCAACTCCCTTACAAGGCATTTACACCTCGCTTTTCATTTTCCCTGGCTATGATGATTTTTTCAGCTGGCGCCGAAATTGTCAGACCTTGAGTCCGCAACAGTTTAACGGATTCTGACGACTTCTGCGTTGAAATTTTTATGTAAAAATGTATATTTCAGAATGGTATATTTCTTGTGGAAGAAAGCTGATTTTTTCAAACAGAACATAGACTGAAACTCTACTATCTTCAATTACAAAAGTAAATTTTTCTACAGTTCAACTTCTTAAAACGATTTTTTGGACAAAATATATTCTTCGGAAAAATAACTATATAAGCAGATTATTTACTTATTTTAAAGATTGGAAACAGTAAAGTTGTAAGGATTTTTTTCCAAATAGGTAAGTCCTAACTTACAAAAATTTAACTATTTTAAAACAATTGTTAAGAAGGGACAAAAAAATGCACTGGCAAAAACTAATGTTAAAGAAATTAATATTCATAAAACACGACTGATTTCGTTTTAATCCCTAACTCCAAGTCAACTGAGAAAAAAATGTCATTCGCAGAAAATTGGTTCATATTATTTTTCCTGTAACACCAACAAAATATGAAATCCTGAATATTGGTTGAAAGTTCGTCTTTTTTGGTCAAAAATCAATTATTTTTGTTAAAAATTAATCTTTTTTTGTTGAAAATCGAACTATTTGGTAGAAAATTCAACTATTTGGTTAAAAATTAACTTTTTTTTTGAAAATACAACTACTTGAATGAAAATTTTCCTTTTTTTGGTCAAAAATTAATCTTCTTGGATTAGAAATGCAACTATTTTGGCAGAAAAATAACTTTTTTGTAGAAAATTCAACTATTGGTTTAAAATTCGTCTTTTTCGTTCAAAAATCAATCATTTCTGTTAAACATCAATCTTTTTTTGTTGAAAATCCAACTATTTGGTTGAAAATTGATATTTTTGGGTTGAAAATTCATTTTCTTGGTTGAAAATTAATCTTTTTGGGTTCAAAATCCAACTATTTTGGTAATAGATTCAATCACCTGGTTAAAAGTGAACTTTTTATTTGTTGCAAATACAACTATTTGGATGAAAATTTTTCTTTTTTTGGTTGAAAATGAAATTGCTTGGTTGAAAGTTAAACTAGTTTTTTTTTTTAATTCACCATTTTGGTTCGAAAATCATCTTCTTGTTTAAAAATTGAAGAATTTTTTTGAAAATTCGTTTTTCTTTTTTTGATTGAAAATTAATTTTTTTAACTGAAGATTTAACTGATCCATACTTGCTTGAAAATTTGTTCCTTTGTAGATAAAAATTTAACTATGTGGTTCAAAATGGTTGAATTGATATATTTTCGTTAAAAATTAAGCTTTTTGAGTTGACAATCCAAATATTTTAATGAAAAACTCAACTATTTGGTTGAAAAAACCTTATTGTTTAAAATTCAACTATTTGGTTGGAAATTAACCTTTTTGTTGAAAATTCAACTTTTTGTTTAATAATTAGTATTTTGTTTTAAAATTATTCTTTTTGGTTTCAAAATCCAACTATTTTTGTAATAGATACTACTATCTGGTTAAAAATTAACTTTTTTTTGGAAATGCAACCATTTGGATGAAAAATTTTCTTTTTTTGGTCAAAAATTAATCTTCTTGGTTGGAAATTAATGTTTTTGGGTTGACAATCCAACTATTTTAGTGAAAAATTCAACTATTTGGTTGAAAATGAACCTTTTTTTTTAAATTCAACTATTTGATTAATAATGTTTTTTTTTATAATCTTTTTGGGTTAAAAATCCAACTATTTTGGTAATCGATTCAACAATGTGGTTAAAAATTAACTTTTTTTTTGTTGCAAATACAACTATTTGGATGAAAATTTTTCTTTTTTTGGTTGAAAATTAAATTACCTGTTTGACAGTTGAACTACATTTTTTTCAATTCCTCAATGGTATTATAATAAAAAAAATCATTTCGGCTCAAGATTCATCTTCTTTATTAAAAATGGACCAATTTTGTCGACAATTCGTCTTTTTTTTTTTGGTTAAAAAATAATTTTTTTAACTGAAAATTTAACTAATTCATACTTGCTTCAAAATTTGATCCTTTATAGATAACAATTTAACTATTTGGTTGAAAATTGTTAAATTTGTCTTTTTTGGTTGAAAATTAATTTGTTTGGGTTGACAATCCAACTATTTTTGTGAAAAATTCAACTATATGGTTGAAAATTAAACTTTTTGGTAAAAATTCAACTATTTTTTTAATAATTGGTCTTCTTTGTTTGAAAATCAATATTTTTGGGTTCGAAATCCAACTATCTTGGTAATATATTCAACTATCTGGCTAAAAATTAACTCTTTTTTGTTGGAAATACAACTATTTGGATAAAAAAATTCTTTTTTTGGTTGAAAATTAATTTTTTTGGGTTGATCATCCAACTATTTTAGTGAAAAATTCAACTATTTGGTTAATAATTAGTCTTTTTTTATTGAAAATTAATCTTTTGGGGTTGAAAATCCAACTATTTTGGTAATAGATTCAACAATCTGGTTAAAAATTAACTCTTTTTTTGTTGGAAATACAACTATTTGGATAAAAAAATTATTTTTTTGGTTGAAAATTAATTTTTTTGGGTTGATCATCCAACTATTTTAGTGAAAAATTCAACTATTTGGTTAATAAAATCCCATAAAATCAGAAAAGGCCCTTTAAAATCCATTAACTTTTTTTTTAAATGCCCTAAAAGCTTTGAAATCCCATGGAACCTTTTAAATCCCCTAAAATCCCATATTAGCGAAAAAAGCCCTTTAAAATCGATTGAAATCTTTCAAAATACCCTAACAGCTTTGAAATCCTGTAAAATCCCATAAAATCAGAAAAGGCCCTTTAAAATCCATTAACTTTTTTTTTAAATGCCCTAAAAGCTTTGAAATCCCTTGGAACCTTTTAAATCCCCTAAAATCCCATATTAGCGAAAAAAGCCCTTTAAAATCGATTGAAATCTTTCAAAATGCCCTAACAGCTTTGAAATCCAGTAAAATCCCACAAAATCAGGAAAGGCCCTTTAAAATCCATTAACTTTTTTTTTAGATGCCCTAAAAGCTTTGAAATCATTTGGAACCTTTTAAATCCCATATTATCACAAAAAGCCCTTTAAAATCGATTGAAATCTTTTAAAATACTCTGAAAGCTGTAAAATCCCTTGAAATCTTTTAAATCCCCTAAAATCCCACAAAATCAGAAAATGGCTTTTAAAATCCACTGAAATCTTTTTAAATGGTCCAAAAGCTTTGAATTCACTTTGGAACCTTTTAAATCCGTAAAATTTCACAAAATTATAAAAGGCCCTTTTAAGTCCATTACATTTTTTTTATGCCCTGAAAGTTTTGAAATCACTTGGAACCTTTTAAATCCCCTAAAATCCAATATTATCAGAAAAAGCCCTTTACAATCGATTGCAATATTTTTAAATGCCCTAACATCTTTGAAATCCTGTAAAACCCTGCAAAATCAGAAAAGGCCCTTTCAAATCCATTAAAATTTTGTTTCAATGCCATAAGAACTTTTAAATCACTTGGAACCTTTTAAATCCCCTAAAATCCCATATTATCAGAAAAAGCCCTTTAAAATTGATTGACATCTTTTAAAATTTCCTGAAAGCTGTGAATTACATTACATTTTTAATTTTTAATTACATTTAATTACAATTAAAATTTTTTTAATGCCCTTGCAATTTTTAAAATGTTGTAAAATCCCGCAAAATCAAAAAATGCCCTTTAAAATCCACTAAAATCTTTTTAAATGTTCCAAAAGCTTTGAATTCACTTTGGAACCTTTTAAATCCGAAAATTCCACAAAATTAGAAAATGCCCTTTAAAATCCATTAAAGTTTTTTTAAATGCCCTAAAAGTTTTGAAATCTCTGGCAACCTTTTAAATCCCTTAAGATCCCATATTATCATAAAAAGCCCTTCACAATCGATTGCAATCTTTTAAAATGCCCTAACACCTTTGAAATCCTTAAAATTCCACAACATTAGAAAAGGTCCTTTAAAATCCATTAAATTTTTTTTAAATGCCCTAAAAGCTTTGAAATCACTTGGAACCTTTTAGATCCCCCAAAAACCCTAAATTATCAGAAAAAGCCCTTTACAATCGATTGCAATATTTTAAAATGCCCTAACAGATTTGAAATCCTAAAATCTCACAAAATTCGAGTAGGCCCTTTAAAATCCATTGTGAAATCTCTTAAAATGTCCTAAAAGCTGTGAAATCTCTTGCAATCCTTTAAAATGCCCTAAAAGCTTTGAAATCCCTTGGATTGTTGAAATATTCGAAATCTCATTAAAATCTTTTAAACGTCATTGATATATTGGATATCTTTTGAGAAGCTCTGAAATCCCTTGAAATCGTTTAAAATGCCCGAAAAGCTCTGAAATCCCCTGGAATCTTTGAAATCCCCTAAAATCCCATAAAATCAGAAAAAGACCTTTAAAATCGATTGAAATCTTTCATAATGCCCTAACAGCTTTTGAAATATTTTGAAATATTTTAAATCCTGTAAATTAAATTCCACAAAATCAGAAAAAGGAATTTTTTTAATGCTCTAAAAGCTTTGAATTACCTTTGGATCCTTTTAAATCCCATAAAATTGCACAAAATTATAAAAGGCCCTTTAAAATTTATTTTCTTCTCATTCTAATGACCTTGCTGTTGAAGTCCTGGAACGTCAAGTCAGATCAAAAAATATCATTTTTTTTTTTGAGTGTCTGAATCCACTGCAAGTACTGCTGAATCAAGAATTGATGATGACAAATCTAAACTCAACGATATTTTTGTCATATTTTACAAAGAGTTCATAAATATATCGATGGTTTCCCAAAGATTTCACAAAGATTTCAATGATTTCCCAAAAATGTCAATAATTTCACAAATGTTACCAAATATTTATAAATTTTTCAAATATTTCGCAAATATTTCAGAAAGATTACAATAATTTCCCAAAGATTTCAAAGATTTCGAAAAGATTTCGGATAGATTAAAAAGATTTCACAAAGACTTCAATGATTTCAATAATTTCACAAATATTGCCAAATATTTCAAATATTTTACAAAAATTTACAAAGATATCAGAAAGATTTAAATAATTTCCCAAAGATTTCAAATATTTCGCAAAGATTTCGGACAAATTAAAAATATTTTATAAAAATTACAGACAGATTTCAAAGAGTGCACAAAGATTTCAATAATTTCACAAATATTATCAGATATTTCAAAAATATTTAAAATATTTCGCAAAAATTTCCAAAGATTTCATAAACATTTTACAAAGATTTTAATCATTTCCCAAAGATTTCACAAAGATTTAAATATTTTTTAAAGATTTCAGATAGATTTCAAATGTTGCTAAAATATTTCAATGATTTCCCAAAAATTCCATAAAGATTTTAAAGATTTCGGATGGATTTAAAAGATTTCACAAATAATTCAAATTTCGGATAGATTTAAAAGATTTCACAAAGACTTCAATGATTTCACAAAGATTTCAATAATTTCATACGTATTATAAAATATTTTAAAAAATATTTCAAATATTTCGCATAGATTTCAGAAAGATTTCACAAATATTTTGCAAAGATTTTTGATAGATTTGAAAGATTTCATTTATTTCACAAAAATTTCAGATAGATTTCAAAGAGTGCACAAAGATTTCAGTGATTTCCCAAAGATTTCAATAATTTCAAAAATATTATCAGATATTTCAAAAATATTTTAAATATTTCGCAAAGATTTCCAAATATTTCATAAAGATTTTACAAAGATTTCAACGATTTCCCAAACATTTCATAGATTTCACAAAGATTTTAAATATTTCGCAAAGATTTCAATGATATCTCTAAGATTTCATAAAGATTTTAAAGATTTCGGATAGATTTTATAAAGATTTAAGTGATTTCCCAAAGATTTCAATAATTTAACAAATATTATCAGATATTTCAAAAATATTTTAAATATTTCGCAAAGGTTTCAATGATTTCCCTAAGATTTCATAAAGATTTTAAATATTTCGCAAAGATTTCGTAAAGATTTTAAAAAATTTCGGATAGATTTAAAAGATTTCACCAATACTTCAATGATTTCAATAATTTTACAAATATAATCAAATACTTCAAAAATATTTCAAATATTTTGAAAAGATTTCAATGATTTCTCAAAGATTTCACAAATATAGTATCATCAAATATTTTGCAAAGATTTCAGATAGATATCAAAGATTTCCCTAAGATTTCATAAAGATTTCGGATACATTTAAAAGATTTCACCAATACTTCAATGATTTCAATAATTTCACAAATATTACCAAATATTTCAAATATTTTAAAAAGATTTCAGAAAGATTTTAATGATTTCTCAGATTTCAAATATTTTGCAAAGATTTCGGATAGATTTAAAATATTTCATTTATTTCACAAAAATTTCAGATAGATTTCAAAGAGTGCACAAATATTTCAATGATTGCTCAAAGATTTCACAAAGATTTCAATAATTTCCTAAACATCAGATATTTCAAAAATATTTTAAATATTTCGAAAAAATTTCCAAAGATTTCAGAAAGATTTTAAATATTTTGCAAAGATCTCAGATGGATTTCAAACGTTGCTCAAAGATTTGAATGATTTCCCAAAGATTCCGTAAATATTTTAAAGATTTCGGATAGATTAAAAAGATTTCACAAAGTCTTCAATGATTTCAATAATTTCACAAATATTACCAAATATTTTAAAAACATTTTCAAACATTTGAGAAAGATTTGAATAACTTCGCAAATATTATCAGAAATATTATAATATTTTAAATATATCGCAAAAATTTCAGAAAGATTTTAATTGTTTTCCAAATATTTCACAATGATTAAAAATATTTTGCAAAGATTTCAGATAGATTTCAAATGTTGCTCAAAGATTTCAATGATTTCCCAAATATTCCATCAAGATTTTAGCGAGAGAAGAAAGTGGTGGTGACCGGTGTGAGTCATTCAAGGGTGTTAGCAAGCTTGTCGTGTCAACAACTTGAGCAGGCAATTTGTCACGTAGGGCATCTCTCAATTTTCTGGATGAAGAATTTGAGTCGTGGCACGTTCAAAAAATTGCTGTCTCTCAGCGGTTCTGTATCGAACTATGAGCTTGTATGAAATTTTGGTACATTCATCCAATCCAATGTCTATCCCATATCTCTCTCGTGTACTCCTTGACCATATTTATAGCAGTTTGAAGTTTTATTTTACCAGAGGCATAGATTTTCAGGTTATCCATATAGAATTCTTGAGTGACCTTATGCTCACGATGGTTAGTGTCGCCACAGAGGTATCCAGAAGAATTTCGTAGTGCGAAAGATAAAGGCAGGAGTGTGATCCAAAAAATTAAAGGGCTCATGATACCACCCTGAAAGACGCACCTCTGAAAGGTGAGGATATTCGTTGTCACGCGATAACTTCCAGATGTGATAGTAAATCTAGTTTGCCAAAGGGTGATTGACAAGGCGCGATGATGGGCAACAGCGTCTTTACAGACGCACTTGTCAATTAGCAGGTTCCGTCGACATCCTGCTACACCTCTTTTCGAGCGACGTTATTCGTACATCTCACGCCACACAGGCTCAATTCTCCGGACAATCCTTTTGTTCAAGATAGCTGTAATGATCTCATACAGTGTGTTGAAGCAAGTTATTGGCCTGTAATTCTCTGTGTTGAACAAGTTGCCTTTTTTCGGTAGAAGTATAGTGCGTCCTAACGCCAGCCACTGCGGAATGGGCGTTTCCGACTTCAAATATGAGGTGAATATGCGGGCGAAAGGTTGAAGTGTAGAAGTGAACTTCTTCCATCAGAAGTTTTTGGTACAATCTGGTCCTGCAGCGGAAAAATTCTACGTGCCTCTATGTGTTTTTTCTACCTCTTCGGCAGTGATTGATGGACATTCTTCCTCAGATGTTATGAAGTTGTCACAAAACTCCTTGAAGCGGATGACATTATCAGTATCTTATTACAACTTCAATGTCTCTACCTTGTTGGGCATGGGTTTATTTTTGACAGAAACATTGTGATCGCTCAAAGAGGCTGAAGATCCTTAGTTCTTGAGCGAACTTTTGAACCCTTCACGTGAACGGCCTACTAGGTAACATGCAGTCAATCACACATTGAATAAGGGACGCACTCTGTCTTTCCCATCCAATCTTCTTGTTCAGTCGATACAATCGTCTTTTGGTCTTTTGATCCATCATCGGTTATAGCCTTTGATTTGAATGAGCCAATTCTCTCGCTGCACCATAAACTGAAGAATTGATGGTTGATAGGTCGGTCTCCTCCGAGATATTCTTACGAAGGGAGGCATCCATTCCAGCTATATATTGTGGCTTAGGACGAATATGTATGTTAATGTTCCTCCTTGTCCTGAAATCGCTACCATCTCTCAGAAAGCGTCTGCTATTCAGGGTTGGTCTTAATTTTGCTTTCTTATCTTCATCCGCAGCTTGTTTAAGCATCGGTTGGGGAAGCGCTCAGCTTACGTATCCATTGCTCAAGAGGCGGACGTGTTTATTCCGCAAAGATATATATGTGTGTGTGCGTATGTGTGTGTTTGTCAACAGCAAAATGGGCAAATAAATTATGCGTTTCTCAGTGGCAATTAGTGGAACTAGTTATCTGAAAGTGCGGCAGAGTTCAGAACTATTATTGGGACAGAACGACCTGGCACTTGGGAAAAAGTAGTTTTATCGCAGTAACGAAAAATCGCACCGAGTTCGCATTTAGCAAGGCTAATTTGAAATCCTTCCACATGTATAACGGCGTTTCTCATATCCCGATAAAAAATTTCTTGTCGTAGCATCAACAAATCTGAAGAAACTCACCATTTTCAATGCCAAGGTTTGGAAGGTTAACTTTCAGCTGAACCTAAAGTCACAAAACTGAAAAAAAAAATGGAAAAAATTCAAGTGGATTACATGTCTATTTGTCAGGATTTTTTGTTTTGATATTAGTTATCTCCAGCGAGCTGCATGGTTCGGTAAAACGACGGCCATGATGGTGAGATGGTGGGGCTTCAACCCTGTTAGTGCCCCCAATGCTAATGTGGGCGTTGACTTTAAGGCACCAGTAACGACTTTTTAATTAGGAAAATTAATTTTTTCTAAAGAAAGAATAAATGTTCAACCAAAAAAATGACTTTTTCAGAAAATTGTGGAATGGTCAACGAAGTAGATTAATTTTTAAACTAAAATTTTAATTCACATATAATCGATCATTACCAACTCCGATGATAATACAGATTCCTTCTAATTTAACTATTCGATTCCCAACGGTGCAAAGGAGAAAGACCTTTTTTCAGAAATTTAAAATTTTCAATTTATAAATTACCAAAATTCATCTAGTCTGAAATGACGCTATGAATTTCTGTTTTTTGAGGAGTTACCTTAGATATTGTTGATTTCTAGTTTCACAGTTCGTGAAAGTTATCTACATATGATCGATCGTTACCAACTCCGATGATAACGCAGATTCCTTCTTATTCAACTATTCGATTGCCACCGGAGCGAAGGAGAAATATCTTTTTTCAGAAATGTAAAATTTTTAATTTATAAATTATCAAACTCCATCTAGTGTAAAATAACATTAAGAATTTCTGTTATTTGAGGAGTTACATTAGATAGATATTGGTGATTTTCAGTTTCACAGTTCGTGAAAGTTATCCACATATGATCGATCGTTACGAACTCCGATGATAACGCAGATTCCTTCTAATTTAACTATTCGATTCCCAACGGAGCGAAGGAGAATGATCATTTTTCAGAAATTAAAAACTTTTAATATATAAATTTTCAAACTCCATCTAGTCGGAAATGACGTTAAGAATTTATGTTATTTAAGGAGTTATCTTAGATCGATATTGTAGATTTCCAGTTTCACAGTTCGTGAAAGTTATCTACATATCATCGATCGTTACCAACTCCGATGATAATATAGATTCCTTCTAATTTAACTATTCGATTTCACTGGAGCGAAGGAGAAATATCTTTTTTCAGAAATAAAAAATTTTTAATTTATAAATGACCAAACTCCATCTAGTCTGAAATGACGTTAAGAATTTCTGTTATTTAAGGAGGTACCTTAGATATTGTTGATTTCTAGTTTTATAGGTCGTGAACGTTATCTACATATTATCGATCGTTACCAACACCGATGATAATACAGATTCCTTCTAATTTAACTGGAATAGTTAAATTTTTAGTTACAAAAAAATGAATTTTTAACCAAAAAGATGAATTTTTAACCGAGAAGATAATTTTCTGCTGAAGAAAACGAATTTTACACCTTTAAAATGAATTTTCACAAAAAATATCGAATCTTCAACTAAAAAAGATACAATTTTCATCAAAAATGGAATAGTTAAATTCTTAGTTAAAAAAAATTAATTTTCAACCCTTTGAATTTTCAAACCAGTTGAATTTTAAACTAAACAATATATATTTTCCATCAAAAATAGAATAGTTAAATTTGTCGTTAAAAAAAATAATTTTCAACCAACGCAAAAATTAATTTTCAAAAAATAGTTGAACTTTCAACTAAAAAAGATACATTTTCCATTAGAATAGAAATAGTTATATTTTTAGTTTGAAAAATGAATTTTCAACCAACAAAAAATGAATTTTTTTAACCAAGAAGATTAATTTTCTACTAAAGGAAAGAAAATTTTAACCTTACAAATGAATTTTTTCATACAAATAGTTGAATTTTCAACTAAAGAAAATACATTTTCTATCAAAAATGGAATAGTTACATTTTTAGTTGAAAAAATGAATTCTCAACCAAAAACATTCATTTTTAACCAAGAAGATTAATTTTCTACTAAAGAAGATAAATTTTAAACATTAAAAATAAATTTTCATACAAATAGTTTGATTTTTTATCAAAAAAGACGAATTCTTAACGACATACATGAATTTTCAACTAAATACTGGCATTTAAAACTAAAAAATTTTAATTTATAATAACAAATGAAATACTTGCATTTTCAGATGAAAAAATTATTTTTCAACAAAAAAGAACGAATCATCAACTAAAACAGATAAACTTTCAACCAAAAATGGACTAGTTATATTTTAATTAAAAAAATGTATTTATTTTTAAGAAAAAACGAATTTTTAACAAATTAGGTAAACTTCGACCAAAAGGATGCATTTTCAAGCAAAAATATTAATTTTCTACAAAATAAAATGATTTGTCAACAAAATACACGAATTTTCAACGAAATAGTTGAATTTTATTATTTAAATCTTCTGGATTCAATTTTGGAAATATTTTGAAATAATTTTCAATTTTATCTTCAAGTTAATTTTTGACAGTAAAAAATCATTTTTTGAAAAATTAAAAAAATTTTGTAATATTGCAAAATTCAACATTTTTGCTTTAAAATCTTCTACATTATTTTTCAAAATCATTTGTTAAACTGAATTTTTTAAATTTAATTCTTAATTTTTTAATTTTTAATTTAAATTAAGTTTTTTAAACTGAAAATTTTTAAACTGAAAAATTTTAAAAACTGCTTTAAAATCTCCCAGATTCTTTTTTTTTACAATTTTGGAAATCTTCAAAAATCTACATTTTGTTTTAAATTTCTTGAAATTATTTTGGAAACTGTTCAAAACATTTAAATATAGTTTAAAATGTGTTAGATTTTTGCTACAATTTTTTCAAAAATTCTGCAAAATACAAAAAGTTGCCTTAAAATCTTCCGGATTAAATTTTGGAAATATTTTGAAATAATTTTCAATCTTATGTTAAAATTAATTTTTCAAAGTAAAAAATCATTTTTTGAAAAATTGAAAAATTTTTGTTATATTGCAAAATTCAAAATTTTTGTTTTAAAATCTTCTACATTATTTTTCAAAATCATTTTTGGAAATTTTTTCAAAACTTTTTGATATCTTATAAAGTGATTCGAATTTTTCTAAATTTTTTTTAACTAAAAAATATAAAAAAACTGCTTTAAAATCTTCCAGATTCTTTTTTTTACAATTTTGGAAATCTTAAAAAATCTACATTTTGTTTTAAATTTCTGCAGAATTGAAAAATTTGCTTGAAAATTTTCATTTAAGAGTGCCACGGAGCTGGTTTCATCCAAATAAAACTTTTTTTAAACATGTTTTTGAATTTAAAAAATCTGATTTAAATCAAAAAAATATTTGTTTGAATAAATAAATTATTTTTTTAAACCAATAAATTATTTGTTTGACAATCAGAAAAAACTGAGGAAACGAAATGTTGCAGGTAACCTGTCCAGCCGGGTACCCGGGAGGTAGACACTCCAAACTGAGGTAAACTTTCCCACGGAAAGTTTACCTCAGTTTGTTGTAATAAGCTTACTATTAGCTGAAAATTGATTCAAAGATAATATTTTCCCACACTTGACTAGTGCAACAATAATTAAAAGGGTGTTCAGCATCAATCTGACTGGTGAGGAACAGCAAAGTGTCGAGGCCTGTGTGGTATTTTGGGACCCTCAATAAACCCTGGGACAATAATTCAAGCCATTAATGCTGTATACGAAAATAGGGTGCCTAAATGGTTTTATACCAGGGTGAAAAAGTAGAAGGGGTTCATACACATTGCTATTTCATTTATAATTCATGCGCGCTTCGATACTCGCAACACGTCACTCTATACCTATATAGCTAATAATTGTAAAAAAAAATTAATTCATACTTTCATGCACCCCATGAAGAGGGCGTATTTAATCATTTCTTTCGCTTAATTTCGCTTGAAAGGATGTCTTTAGGTGATTCGGATTGATCATCTTTTTTTTGCAATAGTGGGGCTGTTGATAAACTACATTGCCGATTTTCGGCTTTTATCCCCACTACTGCCATTCGAAAAAAGTATGGCAGTGAAACATTCTTTCAAAATATAGGAAATAGGGTGACTTTTTTACGAAAGTAGGGGAATAAATCCGTTCAAAGAAAATTAATGTAAATACTATATTGAATTCAAAATGGATTTTTAACCAAAAAAAAAACAACTTTTTTTTTAATTGTTACATTTTGAACAAACGAGATAAATTTTCAACTAAAATAATGAATCTTAAACCGAAAAAAAACTTTTCAACACAATGAATTTTCAACCAAAAAAACAACAATTTTTTAACAAAATAGTTACATTTTTGACCGATGAGATAAATTTTAAACTAAAATAATGAATCTTAAACCAAAAAATACTTTTGAACAAAATGGTAAAATTTTCTAAAATGGAATTAATTTTGATCCAATACAGATCAATTTTCAAACAAAAACACAACGATTTTTTGAAAAAAATTATCAAATTTTTAACTAAAATGATGAATCTTAAACCAAAAAAAACTTTTAAATAAAATAATTGAATTTTCTAAAAAGAAATTAATTTGTAGTTAAAAGAGATGAATTTTCAACGATATTGTTGATTTCCAGTTTCACAGTTCGTGAAAGTTATCTACATATGATCGATCGTTACCAACTCCAATGTTAATACAGATTCCTTCTAAGGAACACACAATTTTTTTCTAATATTGAGATGAATATTGTACTTTTTTGTATTTTTTCATAAATTTTTGTATTTTATTGTCGTTTCAATTTTTTACAACAATTTACAACAACAAGAATCTACAGGAATTTACAGGTTTTACAGCTAAAAAGTTGTTCTTTTTCGAGCAATTTGAATTTAGAAACATTAGTTTTTACATTAAAATTTGATTTGAAATCTTTTTAAATATTCTCTTAAAAATTTGTTTGGGAAAAATTATTTAAAAATTTGTCAGAAATCTAATAATAATTTTATTATCTTGGAACTCGAGTTTTACGTACAATTTTATAAAAATTATGCAAAATGAAAACAATTACCTCAAAATCTAGATTCTTTGTTAAACATATTGGAAACCTTATCAAATATTCTTTTTGAATCAATTTAAAAAAATTATGGTTAGTTTTTCTAGGAATTTCGCTACAAAATTTTTTATTCATTCAAAGGTATTAAGAAAATAAAACAAAAATTCTTAAGTTTGTTGAGAAAATGTAAAATGATTTTTTATTTCGAAAAATTAATTTTAGGAGAATATTAAAAAAAATTAAATAAATTTTCTTTGAGTTATAAATGACAATTGAACAATTATTCCAAAATAATTTAAGGCTTGAAAAGATTTTAAAACATTTAAAACACAACGTACATTTTTGAAGATGTCGAACACAAAATTTATAAGCTTCTTAAATATTTTGAAAGGTTTCGAATTAATAAAAAATTTGTATCAAAATTCCTAGAAAAGCTCACTATAATTTTTTTGCGAAAAATCAATTTTAAAAGAGTATTTAGTAAGATTTCCGAAATTTTGAAAAAAGAATATGAATGATTTTATGTTATTTTTTTAATTTTGCAGGATTTTGAAAAATTGAAAGAAGAATTCGAGAGAATATTTTAAAAATATTCAGAAACACATTTTAATATATAAATTAATATTTCTAGCTCAAAATTGCTTGAAATGATATAATTTAAAAAATTGATAAATATTTTAATTCATTCTTCAATTCATATTAAACTTTATGTCCACTTTCCGAACCTCACGTCCTCCGATTGTAAAGCACTTGACCGGCAATCGGAAGACGTGAGGTTCGAATCCCACCGGGGCGAAGGAGAAATATCTTTTTTTCAGAAATTAAAAATTTGTAATTTATAAATTTTTAAGTTAATAAACATGTTTATTTAAACAATTGATTATAGTTTATAACTATATTCTCTTGGTTTAATGCTAGAAAGTTGCTTCTTTCCTAAATCTTTGGTTTTGCCTTGACTTTTTAGTTATGAACAAATAATAATAAAAATAAATAATAATAAGTGAAATTTGAGTGTTTCACGTTCGTCCGATCCACAAATCCAGTCGTTCATAGGAAGCTACTTCATCCTCGATTCTGAAACATCCCCCGAGCGAGCATTATAAATCAAGCTAAAGAACGTGGAGGTTTCTGCCATGAATTTTTTATCTGTCGAAGCCTTTGGCTCTTCGCGAGATTTAGGAAGTGTTTGTATTGAAATATTTTATGACTTTGTGCTTTCATCCCTTTCAGACAAGTTGAAAGCAAAAATTATTTTGTATTCTTCCGCTTTTGTTATTTTTAGATTAAACTTTTTTTCATCAGAAACTAGCATCGTCAATAGCGTTTTTTTTTCATTGCGCGCCTAAGCCCATCTGAAAATTTCCTTTTTTTTTTCTTGGATAGTTCCAAAATCCTTAACGGAATTTCAAATTATTTTTGAATCTTTTAAAAACTACTAAACCTTCTAAGTACATTTTGAATGTATTCAAATTTTTCCAATTTTTTTTTATTTCTGGAAAATTAAAAGAATTGCTTTTTTTATATTTTGATAATATTAAAAATAATAATAATTTTTCAAAATAAAGAAATCATAAAAAAATTTTCTAGGAATCTTATGAAAAAAGTTATTTAATTAAATTTTATTCAGAAAGAAGATCTCCTTTCACTGCGCTGGGATTCAAACACCAGGTCAACTGATTTCCGGTCAGGTGCTCTAACCACTGAGCTACTAGAGAGATCAGAGGAAATTTGTTTTTTGTTCGTACGAAATTGAATTGGTAAGAAATTATTTGAATTGAAAATTCAAATCTCTGGTTAAAAATGTCATTCTTTTGTAAAAAGATCGTTGTTTTTTGTCAGAAAATTAATTTTTTTACTGAAAATTTAACTATTCCAGTTGAAGATTCTTCATTTTAGTACAAAAAAATGCATCTCCTTGATTGAAAATTTCACTATTTATTTTAAAATTCAACTGTTCAATTGAAAATTTATTTTTTTGGTTCACATATTTTGTTGAAAATTGAAGAAATTTCTCACAAATCAATTTCAATTGGAAATTCAAATCTCTGGTTGAAAATGTAATACTTTTGTAAAAAGATCGTTGTTTTTTGTCAGAAAATTAATTTGTTTACTGACAATTTTACTATTCCAGTTAAAGATTCATCATTTAAGTGAAAAAATCATATCTTTGGTTGATAATTTCACTATTTATTTGAAAATTCAACTATTAACTTGAAAATTTATTTATTTTTAGATGAAAATTCAACTATTTTTGTTTGTAAATTTGTTTTTTGTTCGTACGAAATTGAATTGGTAAGAAATTATTTGAATTGAAAATTCAAATCTCTGGTTAAAAATTTCATTCTTTTGTAAAAATATGGTTGTTTTTTGTCAGAAAATTAATTTTTTACTGAAAATTTAACTATTCCAGTTGAAGATTCTTCATTTTAGTACAAAAAAATGTATCTTCTTGATTGAAAATTTCACTATTTATTTTAAAATTCAACTGTTAATTTGAAACTTTTTTTTTCGAAAATTCATTTATTTGGTTCAAAAATTCATTTTTGGTTGAAAATTTCACTATTTATTTGAAAATTCAACATCAAAGTTAAAAATTTATTTTTTTGGTTCACATATTTTGTTGAAAATTGAACAATTTTCTTACGAAATAATACTTTCGTTCAAAAATTCAAATAATTGGTTGGAAGTTGAACTACTTCGTTAAAACTTAGTTTTCTTATCTCTGTCGTTGACAATTCAACTATTTTTTCGTAAATTAGTTTTTTTGTTGGTAAGAAATTAAATTGGAAAGAAATTAATTTTAATTGAAAATTTAATTCTCAGATTGAAAATCTAATTCTTTTGTAAGAAGATCATTGTTTGTTATCCGAGAATAAATTTTTTTACCGATAATTGAACTATGCCAGTTCAAGATTCATAATTTTGGCACAAAAAAATCTATCTCCTTCATTGAATCTTTTCATAACTTCTAAATATTTTAAAAAATTATTCGAATTTTTCCTCGATTTAAAAAAAGATTGATGAAATAATAATTGCTTGAAGAACATTTATTTTTTTAGTTGAAAATTCAACTATTTGGTTAAAAAATCCATTTTTGGTTTAAAATTTTACTATACACTTTAAATTCAACTATTAAATTGAAAATTGATTTTTTTGGTTCACATCTTTCGTTGAAAATTGAAAAATTGTCTTGCAAATTAATAATTTAGGTTGAAAATTTAAATTCAACAATTTTTTTGTAAATTCGTTTTTCTTGGTAAGAAATTAAATTGAAAATAAATTAATTTGAATTGAAAATCTCTGGTTGAAAATTTAATTTTTTGGTAAAAATATCCTTGTTCTTGTCAGAAAATTAATTTTTTTACTGAACATTTTACTATTCAAGTTAAAGATTCATCATTTTAGTAAAAAAAAAACTGATCCCTTTGGTTGAAAATTTTACTATTTATTTGAAAATTCAAGTATTAAGTTGAAAATTTATTTTTTTGCTGTTAAAAATTCAACTATTTGGTTCAAAAATTCATCTTTTGGTTCTAAATTTTACTATTTATCTGAAAACTCAAATATTAAATTGAAAATTTATTGTTTTGGTTCACATATTTGTTTGAAAATTAAACAATTTTCTTACAAATTAATACTTTTGGTTGAAAATTCAAATAATTTGTTGAAAGTATATCCACATCGTTAAAACTCAATGTTTTGATCTTTGTGGCTGATAATTCCACTTTTTTTTTGTAAATTCGTTTTTTCTTTGTAAAAAATTAAATTGAAACGAAATTAATTTGAATCGAAAATTTAAATCTCTGGTTAAAAATTTAATTCTATTGTGAAAGATCGTGGTTTTTTGTCAGAAAATTAACTTTTTTACTGAAAATTTTACTATCATTTAACTCTTTTGTTGACAATTCTTTTTTTTTTTTTTTGAAAATGCTAGCAAATTCAACTATTTGGTTGAAAATTAACTTTTTTGATGAAAGTTCATATTTTCGGTTTGAAAATTCAACTCTATTGTTGAAAAGTATTGTTTTTAGATTAAAAATAATCTCTTTTCGTAAAAAAATCACTTTTTTAAAACTATTTTAGTAGAAAATAAATCTGATTTTGTTGAAAATTCGTCTTTTCTGATTCAAAATTTAACTTCATGTTTGAACTACTTTGTTAAAAATTCCGTTATTTGGTTGAAAATTTAATTATTTTAGTTGAAAATTCATTTCTATGGTTGAAAATTCAGTTATTTTATTTCAAATTGATTTTTTTTATAGAAAATTAAAATATTTTTGTACGAAATTCAACTATTTGGTTGAAAATGAACTTTTTGTTGGAAAGTTAACACTTTTGTTGAAAATTCTTTTTTTTGTTTGTTTGAAAGTGGTAGAAAATTCAACTATTTGGTTGAAAATTCATATTTTCGGTTTAAAAATTCAACTCTATTGTTGAAAAATGTTGTTTATGGTTTGAAAATTAATCTCTTTTGGTAAAAAAAAATTTTTGTAGAGGGTTCAGCTATTATGTTGAAAATACGTATTTTCTGATTGAAAATTTAACTACTTGATTGAAAGTTGAACTACTTTCTTAAAAAGACTGTTTCACTCCTCAGTACACAATATACTATTTTATGAATTATCATCTTAGTTGTTTTGATTTTTAAATTATAAAATAATATAGAAGCTTCATTATAGAGAAAGTGAATGAATGAATTTGAAGATTATTATTATTATTATTATTTTCAGTCTATATCTCTTGCACACCTAACAACAAAATAATGGGCTGAAGATGAAACTCTTTAAATTGATTGTGCATCAGAAGAACTTCAGTGGGGAGGACCTAATTATAAACCCAAAGGATTATCCTGGAATAAAAACCGGAGATGTTGTGGAAATTTATCATCCCGAAGATGAATACAGTCGATTGTTACTGCAAGTTACTTCTTTCAAGGAGGACTTGCAAGGCCGAGAAACGATTAGCGTGGAAAATAATGTAGCAACGATGTTCCAGTTGAGAACATTTGCTGATGTTCATATGAACATTGTCAATCCTGATGATGTTGCCCTCGATTCCGTGGAACTGACTTTCAAGGATCAGTACATGGGCAGAAGTGAGATGTGGAGGCTTAAAAATAGTTTGGTAAAATTATTTTCCTATTTTTTAAATAATCAGGGTGGTCACTGGACTCTGAAATCTAGGAATGACAATGGATTTGTTGCCTGTCCCGAACTTTTAAAAATTTACTACAAAAGTTTACAGTAGAATTCGATGTTGCTTAAAATGTCAAATTGTCTAATTTTGTTTCCATTATTATTGCATAATAAACAATAAATTCTTTCAAATCGAGAATAAGTGGAAAAATGGCGAGTGGTTCGAAGTTCGAAGATTTTGTAAGGAATTTTTAAAGAATTCAAAGATTTCGCAAAAATTTCAGTGGTTTCACAAAGAATTCAACGATTTTAGAATATTTCTAATATTTTAAAAGATTTTCAAAAAGATTTCAAAGATTTCAAAAGATTTTATAATGATTTAAAAAGATTTCCCAAAAATTTTGAAGATCACAACGATTTCAAAAGATTTTACAAGGATTTCAAAGTCACTTCAAATGTTGGGTTCATGTCTTCTTGAATAAAATAAAAATATTATACAAAGATTATAAAGATTTCAATGATTTCAAAGATTTCACCAATTTTTTATGATTTCAGAGCATTTCAAAAGATTTTACAAAGATTTCAATGATTGCAAACATTTTAGAAATATTTCAAAAGATTTCGCAAAGATTTTACCAAAATTTCAAAGGTCTATTATTAATCATCTCGACTGCTGGGTTTATGACTTATTTAGTAAAACAAAATAAAAAGGTTTTACAACAATTTCAATGATTTCACAACGATTTTAAATATTCCAAAACAGTTCGAAGATTTCAATGGTTCCAAAAGATTTCAGAAGTTCGAAAGTTTTGTAATGAATTTTCAAAGAATTCAAAGATTTCGCAAAAATTCAATGGTTTCACAAAGTATTCAAAGATCTGAGAATATTTTTAATATTTCTAATATGTAACTATATCTACTAAAGGAATTGGTAATGCTACTACTAAATGAATTGGTAAATGTATTGCTGGTTACTATTTTAAGCGGTAGATTCAAGTAAATTAAAAAAACTTATTTTACAATCAAGATGATTTTATTAAAATAAATTAATCTATGCATTTCAATGAAAGTTCAAAGAAATTTCCATTTTATCTTCTTATACCTAAAACTCAGTCCATATTTAGGTCAAATTAATGTCGGTCCTGTATCAAAATCAATCTTAACCGTTTCAAATTCCTAAAGCTCATAGTAAAAATATTCTATTATGAACAAGATAGGTGAATTTTAAACCAAATAGTTGAATTTGGAACCAAAAAGATTGAAATCATAACAAAACAAAAAACGATTTTTCAACAAAATTCATGCATTCTCAATCAAATAGATGAATTTTGAACTAAAAAACATCAGTTTTCAACCAAAAATGGAATAGTAAAATTTTCAGATAATGAATTAATTTTCCGGGGAAAAACAACCAATTTCAATCTAAAATGATGAATCTTCAACAGTAATCGATGAATTCTGATCCAAGAGGAAGCATTTTCAACAAAAGAATAACTTTCATCCTAGAAGTGATTATCTTCAATCTAAATGATGAAATTTCAACTAAAATAATGAACACTTAACTGGAATACTTAAATTTTCAACCAAAAAGATGAGGTTACAAGCAAGAAGGTTAATTTTGAAACATAAAGAATAATCTTCTACCATGAAAATACGTTTTTTTCCAGAAAAGAGATGAATTTTCAACTAAAAAAGACTAACTTTCAACCAAATAGTTTAATTTTCAGTTGAAGGAAGTAATTTTCAACAAAAAAATTTGCTACAAAAAAAGACAAAAAAATTTTCAGCCAAAGTGATAATTTTTTCAATAAAATGAAGAGTCCTTTACTGGAATAGATGAATCTTCAACCGAAGTAGATAAATTTTAAGCCAAATAGATAAATTTTTAACAAAAGAGTTTATCTTTCAACCTAGTAGTTGTATTTTCAACCAAAAAGATGAATTTCCAAACAAGAAAATTAATTCTTATACAAAAAGATTACTTTTCTACCAAAAAAGACAATTTTTCAACAAAATACATGAATATTTAACGAAATATATGATTTTTTTTACAAAAAATATCAGTTTTTAACATAAAAAATGGTAATTTTCCAGCCTAAAATTGGATGGATCGATTTTATATTTTTTATTATTTCCATCTAAAAAGAAGAATTTTTAACTACAATGTTATAATATTCTATTGAAATAATTACATTTGTAGGTCGAAGAAATTAATTTTCTGTTAAAGAAAAAAAAAGAATTTTCTACAAAATAGCTCACTTTTCAACCAAAGAAATAAATTTTCAATGTCAATGATGATTCTTGAACCAACAAAAATTAATGTTTAAGAGAAGAGTTTAACTTTCAACTCAAGAAATAAAATTTGTATTTATAAAAAGATGAATTCTAAACGAAATATCAAGTAGTTGTTATCCCAACCAAAACAATTAATTTTCAATCAGAAACAGTGAAGTTAAAAAAAAATAGTTTTCGACATGAGTTTAATTTTTGTTTTGAAAAGATTTTTCAGTCGTCAATGGAGAGAAACAATTGCCAACAAGCTGTTGAATTTTCAAGCAAAGAAATGAGTAATTGAATTTTTAGCTAAAAGTATCAATTATCGAACATAATAGTTTAAGTTTTACATTAAAAAATTACATTAACTAAATTAAAATTCTTGCGCTTTAAAGTATGTAGATACTTTTATTTTAACTCATCCGAAGTTTACCAATACGGTGGTTCAAAAAAGACTTTCTTGAAAGCAAAAGAGTTTCTAATTCTGTTTAAAATTTATGTTAAATAATCATTTTTGTCTCTTAGAAAAACTGGATCTGATGATTATAAGCGCTGGCGATGATTATAAGTGCGGTGGGGGGGGGGGAGCTATAAGGAAGAACTATATTTTTCAACGATGGATGACAGAGGGAAGGGGTAAAAAATAGCCCCAAATTGGTAACGTAGTTTATGGATGGTCCCTTACGTCTGCTGAGGCTTCAATTCTTCCATCATCTATCATCAAAACACTTCGCTAAACATGTAAAAGTGCATGACAAATTTGTAAAAGATATGAATCAAATGCTTCAATGTTGGCTACAACAACAAGATGTGCAGGTATATAAACCGATCAGAGGCACCTGAGGCCGACGTACCCTGAACTCGAGGAGTGGCCACGGGAGAGCCCGTCGACCACCGCTCGAGTCAGCCACGGGAACAGGAGATGAAGGTATTTTGCCCTGGGCAAGTCGGTCAGGGACACCTGATGCCAGCGTCTCTTGGCTTCGAAGGGTGGCCGCAGGAACGTCTGTCGACCACCGATCGAGTTGGCCACGGGAGCAGGATGGGATATCACCAGGATGTAGGAAAGCTCGCCTGGTGGCCTACTGCGAGAGTATGGTGATCAGAGAAGTTGTACCGGGTGTGAGCTCCCGCATGTTCCTCGGTTCGCCGCACCCGGCGAGCTGCCGTTGGTGCGTCGAGCACGTAGGTGTAATGCTTGAGGCGTACTGTATGGTGGTGCATGGGAGGAAATGTGTTTCGGTAGCCCGGTATGTGCGGATAGATATTTGCGCTGTGTGATGGCACGTTAACTAAAGATTTATTTTAGACCACTCATAATCTCATATAGAACAAGAAACATGAAAGTCCTAATTTCTAGAATAGCAGTACCATGTCTGTCAAACTAATTGGTTGCAAGTCACCATTTTTTTCATTGAAGTACTCAAAAATAGAGATTATGTGAAAATAAAATTTAAGCAGAAAACATTTGTGAATTATTTCGTCATATTTAGAATTGTTTGCAATTTCCTGAAAATGCGTGAAAATCCTTTTTGCAACACCCACTTCAAAAGTTGACGTTTTGATGCTTCTAAATTGGTTCTAAAGGACCTTATTTGAGCAGGCTGCCCTCGAAACGTTTTTGGCGCATGCGTCTACGTTGTCACACACGCTCCGCTCGTTCGCAAACCACCAACTCGTGCTTCGAACTTCCGGTTTATGCTGGAGAATTTATACTCGCACACAGTGACCTATTTTGCGCACTTGTATTACGAATAACTATTTGAACTTCTTGAAATCCTTTGAAATCCATGGAAATCCCTTGAAATCTTTGAACTAGATAGAAATCTGTAGAAATCATTTAAAATCCCTTGAAAATCAAATAAGTGAAATTCATTCCCCAACGTTTTCTGAAAATCATTTTAAATCTTATAAAATTTGTAAAATTCCCTGAAAAATTTGAAATATTTTCGGGTTTAATAAAGGATCTATGTTTTGTAAAATTCCTAACAATTTTTGAAAATCTTGCAATTTTTTTGGGTATTCATTTACCTAGAATTCCATTACAATTATTGTAAATCCTTGAAGATTCTTTGAAAGTCCTTGCATTTCTTTCAAAGGGCTTAACAATTCGAAATTATTACTATATGCGGAAATCGATTGAAATAAAACTTAATTTATTTTAGCTGAAGTTCACCCAAAATTAGTTAAAATTCGTAAAACCCCCTTGAAGGTAAAATTAATTAAATGTATTCCTTAAAATTCTCTATAAATGGTTCAAATCGCAAGGAATCTTTGAGATCCCTACATTTTTTCAAATCTCCTAAACGTTTGCTGAATCTTCTAAAATAACTCAAAATCTTTCCATTTTTTCTTCATACCTCATGTCTCTTGATATCGTTCAAATCCATGAAAAAACTATTCCAATAAAATTCAATTTATTCCTTAAAGTTCTCTAGAAATCCCTTGAAATTCATTACAATCTTTCGAAATCTTAAAAGTTTATTAAAGCAAGAGAGAATTATTCGAATTTTTTCGGATATGCCATATTATAAATATTATTATAATGCCATTGAGCCAAGTCCCTTACGGAGTGAGAAAATAAATTTGAATTATTCATTAAATTTCACTAGAAAAAATCCTTCAAATATCTAAACATCTTAGAAATCTCTTGAAATCCTTGGAGCTACAATAGAATCCTTGATCTCTTGTGAAATTTCTTGAGATGCCTTAAAATCCTTTAAAATCTTTAAAGTCGCTAGGAATCTCTTGAAATTTTATTTTTTAGAATTTAGTTCTTTAGAAATCCCTTGAAATCTTTGGAAATCCTATACAATTCTTGGATATTTCTTTACAAAATTTAAGCTCAATAACCTGTCAGGATATCCTGTAAGGCGAAAATTTGGATAACCCACGGATAACGCGAGAATATCCGGGATATTTATGGGACGTTTCTGGGATATTTAAATATTTTCACACGAATAGCCACATCGAGTTGAAAATTTGGGATAATAAATGAGAAGCACTAAGAAACGCGGCTCTGGTCATAAATTTTTATAATTATGAAAGAAGCAAAAAAAAAATTATTTACAAAAAAAGCTTTTTTCATAATTATGAAAATTTATGACCGGAGGCGCGTTTCTTAGTGCTTCTCATTTATTATCTCAAATTTTCAACTCGATGTGGCTATTTTTGTGAAAATAAGTGTACAAATAGAAAAAAGTGTCGGTAAGGTAGGAAGCCGGTCACGTGACCCACTTGACACATGGTTTTCAGAAAGTTTAAGGGTTTCTGCCGGGTGCTACAAAATTCTAAAACAATATATCATTGATATTAAAATATTAAATTATCAAAGACAATTTAAAACTTGTTTAAAAGTTACTTCAATAATAATTAGCATGTCAGAGACCACGTTTCGAACAAGAGTTTCAGACCATAAATTTCCGAGTAGATCATCATTCGGGTCACGATACGTTTCGGGTAGTAAAGATAATATAAGAAGCTTATATTGTTTGCCCATAAAAATATATTTTCTTTATTACTGTATTCTTATTCAGAAGCTTGCGCAACGATTTACGACTTTAAAATGGTATTCCGACACTCTACGGCTCTATAAAAGATAGTTTAGTTGATTGGTCGAATCCAAGGAATTTCTACCTTCTAGAAATTTTATTGTCACGTGTGTTGATATACTCTCACTGATCAAAACAGGGTAACCACAGGCCAGGGAAAACCTGATAATCAGGGAAAAGTCAGAAATAAAGTCACTTTATTCATTTTTTAAATGAATAGATCAGTTTAGTCACTTTTTTACGAATAAATTAACCCATGGATTAATCACTGTCCAATTCAGGTCGATACCTATTTCTGAATATTAATGAATTGTTTTGAAATTTTTTAGGGTATTTTAAATAATTTCAAGAAATTTTGAATAGATTTCATCAATTCAAACGAATTTCAAAGAATTAGAAAGCTCTTAGGGTAATTAGAAAAATTCTACGGAATTGTCAACAGCTCTTAAAAGATGCAGGAGAGGTCAAAATATTTCAAAGGATTTGAAATATTATATGGAATTTTAAAAGAATCAAAATAATTGTTAATTCGTTTCAATAATTTAAAGGGATTTAAAAGATTGTGAACTATTTTAGGGTATTTTAGAAGATTCCAAGAAATTTTGAAGAGTTTTAAATGTTTCAAGGGATTTCTAAAGATTTTAAAGGATTTGAAATATTTCTGGATATTTTGGAAGAATCCAAGGAATTTTTAGTAGATTTCAATGATCTGAATGGATTCCAACAGAATTTGAAAGATTTTTGGTTATTGTTAAAAATTCAAAGGAATTTTTAAAAGCTTCAACAATTTTCAAAAGGTTTCGAAATATTTCAAAAGATTAGAATTTTGTTAGTCATTTTAAAAGATTTCAAGGACTTTTTAATAGATTTAAATAATTTGAAGGTATTCCAAATGACTATGAAGATTTTAGGGTATTTTTAAAACTTCCAAAGAATTTTAAAGTGTTTTTGAAAAAGTTACAAGGGATTTCAAAGAATTTTAAAGATTTTAGGATATTTTTTAAAATGCCAAAGAATTTTTAAAAGCTTTAAAAAGTTTCAAAATATTTTTAAATATTTCAAAGGATTTGAAACATTTCAGGGTATTTTAAAAGATTCCACGGAATTTTTAATAGGTTTCAACAATTTGTAGGTATTCCAAAGGATTTTACAGATTTTAGGGTAATTTTAAAAATTCCAAGGAATTTTCAAGAACTTTAAAAGGTTTTACAAGATTTTAAATTATTTTTAAGGATTTAAACAGTTCAGGGTATTATAAAAGATTTCTCGGTATTTTTATATATTTCAATCATTTGAAGGTTTTTCAAAGAATTTAAAAGATTTTACAGTAATTCAAAAAAATTCCCAGGAATTTTTCTCGGAATTTTCAAGAGCTTTAAAAAGTTTAAAAATATTTCGAAGTATTTTAAATGATTTAAAACATTTTAGGGTATTCTAAAAGATATTATAAAATTAAATTTTATTCAGAAAAAAGGTCGTCTTTCACTCCGCTGGGATTCGAACACCAGGTCAACTGATTTCCGGTCAGGTGCTCTAACCACTGAGCTACAGAGAGAAATTGAACAAAAATTCCTGAATAATAAAATTTCCTAATAGTAAAATTCCCGATTTGGAAAATTCCCGAATTTAAACCATTCAAATTTTTAAAATATTTTTATTGATTAAAAATGTAATGCTCAAATATTTTTATAACAAAATTATTTAAAATGTTTAAAGTTTCTAAAATTATTGTTTGAATTTAAAATAACAATTGAAAAAAAATTTGAGCTAGAAATATATTTTTTTAAATTATTGTTATTTTAAATTCAAGCCATAATATTAGATACTTCAAACATTAAAAATGATTTTTTTTTCAATAAAATTTTGTTTAATTGTTTAAATTCGGTAATATTATAAACTTTCAGGAATTTTATTTTTCATGATTTTTCAGTCGTCCCACAAAATTCTGAAAATATTTTAACAATTCAGTAAAATACTTTGCAGGCCTTCAAAATAAGCCCAATAACTTGAAAAAATGTTAATTATTGCCAGAGTTATTCCAATTTTTCGAAAACATCTCAATTTGTCGTTTTTTCTTCCAATATTACGCTATTTAATGAATAAAAATTCATGTTAATGTTATACAAATTAAGGCACTTTAGCAACAGCAACTTTTACATTAATTTGATTTCGAATTTTGAATGAAATTTTTTCAAAGTTGTCCTGGAAGTTTTTCAAAAATGGACCTCGAACTTTTAAAAGTAAATTATTTATTTGTCAATACTTGTGCAAATACTAAAAATAAGTTTATCAAAAAAATAAAAAATAAATCAAAATTAAAATGTAATTTAAAATGCCTTTAACACAATTTAAAAAAAAAAAAATTAACAGAGGCGCGGGCAAGATTTCTCGTGAATTATAATATCTAAACAAATTAATTCTCGGAAATTGTGCAATTCAGTGGCTATTTATGCAATCGGTTTTAAATACCGAGTAAAATCATCAACATTTATTCACGGCTCTGACACGTTGACTCCTGTTCTATTTTAGGAATTCTGCAGTTGCGATGGGTATTATAAAACAAAATATTAGAAGCTAATTTTTGATTGAAAAAATAGAGAGAAATTGGCAAATGGTTATATTATTATTATATAATTATGCAATATTATCAAAAACTTGTTGTGGTTTAGATAATTCTATATTTGCTTTGATTTATCTTCGTATTTGCAGATATCAGAAAATATTTACCCAACTGCTGCATTTATGGAAATGAACTGAGAGCACGGATCGCCGCATTTTTCACTTTTTTATCTCCTCTTTGTGTTTGAGGAAGACTCAGCTTTTTTTACCTGGTGGCAAACATTGTGCCGTCTGCATAATAATAGTCTGAAGTGCAAAAAAAAAAAGAAAAAATTCCTGAGGAAATTTCCTAAGTTGGAAACTAGAATTGACGAGTGAAAAATATTCTGCCCCTTTGTTTCGACCAATTGACGATGCAGCTGTGCTAATCGGCTCTAATTGGTATGAAATTTATTAAGTCCTCAGCATCGCGCATACGCAATTCTGCTTCTCAGATGACAACTGACAATTTCAAGCCTAAAAGCCGATGGAGATTACTACTCGCAGGCTATTTTCAAATAAAAAAGAGCAATTTTCAACAACAAAAAATGAATTTTTAGGGTGGCCACCCATCCGGGATGAAGCCGGGAGAGAAATATTACACCGGGAGATTTCCCGTATTTCATAATTCGCGCATTTTGTAATTTTTTAAAGTTTCCAATTAGAAAGCATATAATTTGCAAAGTGTTTAATATTTCTCGCAATATTTAAAATTCTGTTTCTATAAGTTTCTATAATTTTAAATTATAGTTTTGAATGCGCAATTCTAAAACAGTTTAATCTTTGAGGCCCTGAAAGTACAGTTTTTTTCTTAAATTAATTCTTGGAGGTTTCTAATTTTAAATTTCACAATATTGTAGTTTCAAATTCAAATGTTTAAAATGTCAGGACCATTCTGGTGTTGAATATTTGAAAATTTCCTTTCAAAAGCTTTGATAGTCAGTTTTGTATATAATAATTTTAGATATAAATCAATTTCGAATGCAAAAGCTTAAAATTGTACAATTTCCAGAAATGGAATCATATTATAGCAATCTTGTTTTGTATTCTTTATTTCAATTTAATATCTTAAAATTGTCCGACTCCCCCCCCCCCCCGGTCGCTCCCTGTCACCCATTTAGTATACATATAACTTCATAAAAGAAATTTAGTATACGTAAGTATACTAAAATTACAAAGTATAATGAATTAATAAACATATAGGAAATTTAATATTCCCGTGTATACCAAAATTTCAAACATTTCTAACAGTGTAGTATTTTTGGAAACTCTTGCAGTTAAATGCAGTTGGATGTTCTCCTATCTGCTGTGGGGTGGTTTCCCACTCTACAGTAGTGAGGGCAGTCGAAAATGAAAGTAGATGAATCAATTGAATATGTAAGCTTTATTCAACAACGATCATCTTTCTTTATTTTTGTAAACTGATGCAGTTAAATGCAGTTGAATTTTCTCCTATCTACTGTGGGGTGGTTTCCCACCCTACAGTAGTGAGGGCAGTGGAAGATGAAAGAAGATGGATTTGGACTTCAGTCTGGTATATGGTAACGGGCAACGTGCAAGTTCGCTCAAGAGGAACGTTCCCAATTGGCTGGCTCGCAGGCAACCTAGATGCACTGGTGTGGTTGTGCAGCAAGTGCAAGAGCAAAGGCAAGAGCGGGAACATACTGGAGGCTGAAAGAGATATTATCGGTCCCGCTTGCGAAAACAGAGGAGAATTTCGCCCCCGGCCATAGCAACGGCTTACTCCTATACTCGTATGCTCTTATGCTCGTTTGCTCGTGGTCCAACGACAAACACATAAATTCAAACTTCATTTTCAAGGCTCTCTGCCACCAGAAATCGATGATCCGTGCTCTCGCAATAGCTTCCAAGATTCGCGTAAACATCCGATTGCGGAAATTTTATTTGCAAACTTAATTAAGCAATAGCGTGTTTGAAATTTGAAAAGTAGAGGAATTTTCAACCCTAAAAGACTAGTTTTCAGCAAAACAGTCGAATTTTCTACCAAAGGATTGTTTTTTAAAGAAAAAAAGATAAATATTTAACCGACGAGATGAATTTTCAAGTAGAATAATGAATCCTCAACCAAAACAGACTAATGTTCAACCAAATAGTTGAATTTAAAAAAAAAATGAGTTTTCAACACAGAAGATTAATTTTCTAGCAAAAAGACGAATTTTCAGCAGAACAGTTGAATTTTCAAGCAAAGAATTGTTGTTTCAAAAAAAAAAAATAATAATAATAAGATGGATATTCAACCAAGATCCAGGAAGATTAATTTTCAAACAAGAAAAAAGCGAATTTTCAACGAAATAATGGAACTTTCAACTGAAAAGGATAAATTTTCAGCTGAAAGATACCAAAACCAAATAGTTGAATTTTCAACAAAAAAATGAGTTTTCAACCGAGAAGATTAATTTTCTAGCAAAAAAGTCGAATTTTCACCAAAAAAGTTGAAGTTTAAACCAAAGAATTGTTTTTTCAAAAGAACAAGATGAATATTTAACCAAGATCCAAGAAGATTAATTTTCTAGCAAAAGTACGAATTTTTAAGAAAACAGTTTAATTTTCAACCAAAAAATTGTTTTTTTCTTCAAAGATGAATATATAACCAGGATCCAAGAAGATTACTTTTTAAACAACAAAAAAAGACGAATTTTTAACGAAATAATGAAACCTACAAGTAAAAAAGATAAATTTTCAACTAAAAGTACCAAAATCAAATAGTTGAATTTTCAAAAAAAATATGAGTTTTCAACCCAGAAGATTAATTTTCTAACAAAGGACGAATTTTTAGCATTTTAGAATTTTTAGAATTTTAATTTTTCAACCAAAGACTTGTTTTTTTTTTAACAAAACGAAAATGTATGTATATGAATATTTAACCAAGATCCAAGAAGATTAATTTTCTAGCAAAAAGAACGAATTTTTAACAAAACAGTTGAATTTTCTATCAAAAAAAGTTTTTTTCCAAAGATGAATATATAACCAGAATCCAAGAAGATTACTTTTTAAACAAAAAAAGACGACTTTTCAACGAAATAATTGGAAATTTCAACTAAAAAAAAGAAATTTTCAAGCAAGGAGATGAATTTTCAACTAAAATAATGAATCCTCAATCGAAGAAGACTCATGTTCAATCAAATAGTTGAATTTTCACAAAAAATTAGTTTTCAACCAAGAAGATTAATTTTCTAGCAAAAAGGTCGAATTTTCAGCAAAACAGTTGAATTTTCAAGCAAAGAATTGTTTTCTCAAAAAAAAAAAAAAAAAGATCACATTTCACCTCGTTGCTCTGAACGAGCGATTTCGATGCATAAATATACTTCACAAAAACCTAATCCATCATAATGGCTATTTGTTGCAAATATTTGCTTATAACAAAGAACATGACATATCAACATTTTCTTTTTCTTAAACCGACCCTTGTGCATCAAACCTGAGACCTGTTGCCACTGATCAAAATTTTCACAGAGAATCAAAAAGAGAAATTCAGAAAATCAACATTTTTTCGTTATTTGCAGCTCTATAAAAATTTAAACAAACAAAAATTCAAAAATCAACGTCGTCAGATTTCTGGAGAATTAATTGCTGAATCTTTTGGAAGAAAAAATTGAAGATCGATTAAGAATTGTGACCTACAGGTTATTTTGAACATCGTTTTTCATTTCGCCCCACTGTGATACGCGAAGAACTATTATTCTGCTACGCACAACGCCGAAAATATGCGAATTCGTTGTACAGTCCTCGATTCGTATAAATGGCTACTTTCAGAACTGAAAAGAGGCTGGTCAAACGCGTAAATCATGCATGCGTTGCATAAGATAATTAATTACACTGCCTTATGAGGACCTTCAATAGAGACCTTTCATAATAGTGTATTTCAACAAACCCTTCCTTAAATAAGTAAGGCTATCTGATATAACATTAGTTAAAAATTCAACTAAATTGAGAAATCAAAGATAATTCATCAGGATGCCTTTTATGGACTTCACTTAAGAAACTCTAATAATAATGGATTCCAATGACACCTTAAGACAACTATTTACTGATATTAGAAAGGCTATCTGATATAATTCTAGTGGACACTTCAAATAAACTTTTAAAACTAAAAAGTATTCATAAAAATTCCTTCAACAAAAATTTTCTGAACGCACTGTTTACGAAAGTATGATTCATCAATCTCTAAAAGCCACTCATTAATTGAATTACTGAGGCCTCTATAATTATTACTAAGGCATTACTAATTTAAGTAAGGGGTTGCGTTTAGACGGTTTTAAAATACATTTTTGGTCAGAGTGCATTGAAAGATGCTTTTTAATGGGATTGTCGAGAATTGATTTCAATTCAGAGTTATATTTACAGTTTTAACCACAGTTTTATCAATTTGTCTTCCTAATTCCAGTGAAGGGTTACATTTAGAAGCTGTTGAAATATATTGCCGTTTAGGTTGTGTGAGGAAAAGTCTTCTGGAGGCATTGTGATGAATGGTGTTGCATTTTTTATTTTGTATTTTATTTGAAGTTTCAACTTGAATTATGTCAGAAATCCTTGATTAACCTTTTAAGGGGTTGCTTTCATGGTTTGTAAACATATCTTTTTATGATAAGCTAAAATATGTCCTGTAAAGGCATTTTCATCAAATGTTTCTATCTTTTTAATTTTTTTCAAACCTAATCAGAATTATATCAGATAACCTTACTGATTTCAGTAAGGTATTCTTTTAGTCTTCGCAAAAATATATTGTCATTGAGGGTGTATTGAGAGATATGTCCTATGAAGCCATTTTAATGAAATGCTTGGAATTTTTAATTCGATTTGAAGTTTTATTTAATGCTATATTAGATAAAGTTTCTGATTTTTTTAATATGGCGTCAATATTTCATTATTCTTAATATCGATGCTGCTAGATGGCGCTGATGATAAACTATTAGTTTTTATACATTTATTACTAATCGATTGCTGTGCAGAATGTTTTTGCTTATCATAAATAATTATTTCTGAAAATTGTTGAAGTTTTCTGTCATATATCTGCCCTTAATTCAAATTTGGAAATTTTTTTTTCACCAAAATTTGTGAGCTACAATTCATGCATTTAACCAGCATTCTCTAGTAAAAATTTATATTGACGTGTTTTTTAAGAATTTTTATAGAATTTCGACAACAGATTGCGCGGTCTTCTGAAAGTATTTCAGCGAATTTGAGAGCGTTTAGGGTGCATCGTAAAAGATTCGAAAGCATTACACGAGATTTTATCGAAGATGTGAATTGTATATCCGATAAGAAAATATTTAGTTCCTCGATTTAGTATTTAAAAAATTACATGACACTGTTGATCCACTAGTTTTCAAAATATATGCTACTATTGGGATTATTTTGAATTTATCAAACAAGTCCGAGGCCTGCCATGTCAGCATAGAAATTCTTTCAAAATTAATTCCTTCATTAATTTAGTGCATGTTTTTAAACTTTACTTTTTAGGTGTTTTGATACTCCCAGACTTCACAGTCAGAAATGCTCTCAAAATGGGTGAAATGGGATGATTTTTCAAAAAAATAGCGATATACTGCCGTAAAAACTAAGAAGATACATAAGTTCAATCTCACTTGAACAATATCTATCAGAAAAGGGACTTGCCAGTTGTTACTAGTCGCGGAAAGTCAAAAATATAAGGCAAACAGAACACACTTTGTGTTCTGTTTGCCTTGACTTTGCAAGTTTCTTTTGCAAGTCACTGTTTGCAAGTGACTTTCAGTTGCGGACTATGCCTTCATCGGAGAGCTCGAGCAAGGACTCCAAATGCAACAACAAAACATACGTAAGGGACACTGTGTATTCAGAGGTTGTCCGGAACTTACCCGAACGATCGTCGCTAGTGTATAGCCGAATCTAGCCTGGACTTATTTCGCTTAGATTTCCGGAGTCCGAGATATTTCACAAGGCAACATGCGTAAACATGCGTAAGGGCAAGCGATTCTTTTCATCTGTAAATTCGCTTCGCATGTATTTCTGTTGTATTTTGTAACTTTTTCGATTTTCCTGATTTACAAAAAATCCTTTTTCGAAGTAAATAGTAATAATTAATCATTTTTATCGGTACAGTTAGACGCAGCTTTCTCTTACGAATCCAACGACATCAAAATCTCATTTTTCATAAAAATGTCACTTATGTATATTTTTAGTTTGGACGGCAGTGTGATAGGGGAATAAACGAATTTTCAACCAAATAGTTTAATACAGTAATATACAGTAATATTCTACGTCTACAAATGAAGAATAAGTGTTATTCAATTTTATAATGCAATTGAAGAAACAATCTAGCATCGTCCAGAAGTATGAGGACATCTAAAAAAATAATAAATTAAAAACATACACTAAGTGTTACCGTCCGAGAAGAGAAATACCGAGCCTGGCTCGTTTTCGCCTCGTTCATTCCTCGGTTCCGTCTCGTTTTCCCGGGCCCATTCCTCGGTTTCTCTCGTCACATTCTTCCTCTTGAAGAATTTAACACTAATTAAATTTTTTATAATTCAAAGTAGAATTTCAAAATTTGGTGGCATCTCATTTCTACGGTTGGTAAATAAAATATATTTGTCGGGAAATTTACAAAATCGAAAGTACGTACCTACTTGAATCACTTTGACTACTACATATTTTTTAAATTGTATGAAGTTGCAATGTATAAAAAGTATTAAATCAGTCAGTAGTAATACTCAGAAACTCATATGATCATGATACAGTCGATTTTATAATTCACCCCTACGACATACATGTATCTATATTTGTATATTCAGGTATTTATATTTGTATATTCATGTATATAAAAATTGGTATAATTCGGAAACGCATTAACACTGAAAATTTTCCTTTCGGGTCCCTTATAACGTATATATATCTTACGTTTGGGCTCTGTCAGAATAAAATTAAAAAATTTGTTAATCGCAGAGTATTGGAAAAATCGCGTATTTTACTTTTGTTTCTTAATCTGCATAATATGCCCAATTTTTAAAATTTTTAGATTTTTTATTTAAGTTCATATCGGTAAAATTGATTTTTTGTATGGAGTTCTAAAAATGAAAAAAATATAGAAGCTCTAAAAATTACAAATATTTTTTTTTAATATAGAAAAACTTTTTTATGTTCAAAATGTACTTCCAAAAAAGTTGAAAAGATCATATCGTTGAGAATGACGAGTTAATATAAAAAATTCAGCAACTCGTTCGTTTTTAACGATCTGCTCTTCTCATTTTTTCTGAAAGTATATTTTGAACGTAAGAAGTTATTATATGCTTGAAAAAATTATTTGTAGAACTTGTAGACATTTTTCATTTTCAGGTCCTTATAAAAAATAAAATTTTCCCATTCACGATTATTCCAAGACTGCGATTAAAAAATTCTAAACTCTCATCTCGGCTTCGCCCAACCGCTAAATATTGATCGAATCATTTCAAATTTTATACACATTATCAGGTACCCAAAAGGAAACTCTTCTGTGCCTGTTGGACTTGTTTGCACCACACAGTAGCTTTAAATATTTCGGCTACATATTTTCTTTCCGATGGACACCTACTTCTGTTCTAAACGTTTTTCAGATATTTGGTTTCGCATGCTCTTCTATCACTTCGTCTAACTTCGGATTTGATTCTTGCAGTGTCCGATACATCTGCTGTAAGATCATATTCTCCGAAAATTCTAGGATCACATAATGCGCCTAAATGAGGTGTTGTCCAAGGAACTGGTTTTTTATCTTGTCCGGGCGCTATAATTTGAGCAATTTTCGCAGATTCTGCATTTCTATCTAAAAGTAAAACTTCATTGACAATCTCCTCTTCAATATCACTACTATCATCGTCAGATTCGCAATCAACTGCATAACTTATTTTACCGTCCCCATCGTCTAAAATTTTGATTTTACAATCATTAACATTATCTTCCTCATCCTTGTCTTCATCTTCTACTACAAAATTAATCTTAACATCATAATTCCTTTCGTACTGATTGAAAAAGGATTGATCTATTTTAATTTCATGTTTTTGACATAGGGGAGTGGATAATAAGTAATTTAATGCTTCGCAAATAGCAGCTGGTCTTATAATTTCATTCATATAGTCCGACTTATGTAAAAGATTTCTCTTAAATATTAATTGTACAATAACCATTTGATTAAATGGTCTTGGCAGTGTACTAACCACTTCATGTATATCAGATGGGACATGTACAACGCTTCCTTTCAATGACAGTTGTGAGTTTAATGCATGTGGTTTTAAAGCTCTAATTTGTTTAAATGCTGTTAATGGGGATACTGAGATGGCTTCTAAATCTGACAATTTTTTCACGCATTCTGGTACGCAAGGAAATTTCAAACCATTACTAGTCGCCAATCTGGGTATCTTTCCGGCCCTAATGTTTCTATCGCATGTTCTACATATTTTCGAAGTATTTTGGTCATTTACTATTTTTTCTATGAAAACATCATCTGACAATTTAGAATGACGTTTTGTGGTTGCTATATTCACAACTGAATGACTAAACCACAAAGTTTCGCAACAAGCACAAACATTGCTTGGTGTATCTTTACGCTTTTTTATAAATTTTAATTTCGCAATGGACGCAGGATCTTTCTTACTTCTAAAATCCCTTATATAATTTTCTCTAAAATTATACAAAGCATTCAATCTCAAGCGACGTTTCGCATTTTTATCTTGTTCTTTTTCCTCTTTTTTAAATTCCAAATCTAGCCTTTTTTTCTTTTTTGCTTCTTTTTGTGCTTTCTGTTCTTCCATCTTAAAATCGGAATTTGTTCGTTTTCTTCTTTTATATTTTTTCTGTAGCTCCCTTTAATTAGCTTTATATTTTTCGTCTTCTCTCAGTTTTGCTTTCGTTATTTTTTGTAGCTCTCTTTCATTAGTTTTATATTTTTCGTCTTCTCTCAGTTTTGCTTTTGTTACCTTTTGTTGCTTCCTTTCTTCAGCTTTATATTTTTCGTTTCCTCTCATTTCTGCTTTTTTTTCCTTTTTGCTGCTTCCTTTCATTAGCTTTATATTGTTCGCTTTCTCTCATTTCTGCTCTTTTTCCTTTTTGTTGCTCCCTTTCATTAGCTTTATATTGTTTATTTTCTCTTATTTCTGCTTTTTTTCTTTTTTGTTGCATCCTTTCTTCAGCTTTATATTTTTCATCCTTTCTTTTTTTTATTATATATTCCTTTATTTTTTCTTTTTCTTCAGCTTTATATTCATTGTCCTTTCTCTTTTTTGCAATATATTCCTTTAGTTTTTCTTTTTCTTCAGCTTTATATTCTTCGTCCTTTCTCTTTTTTGCAATATATTCCTTTAGTTTTTATTTTTCTTCAGCTTTATATTCTTCGTCCTTTCTCTTTTTTGCTATATATTCCTTTAGTTTTTCTTTTTCTTTAGCTTTATATTCTTCGTCCTTCCTCTTTTTTGCTATATATTCCTTTAGTTTTTCTTTTTCTTTAGCTTTATATTCTTCGTCCTTCCTCTTGTTTGCTATATATTCCTTTAGTTTCTCTTTTTCTTTAGCTTTATGTTCTTCGTCTTCTCTCTTCTTTCTCTTGGATTGTCTCTGTTCAGACTTTTCTTCCTCTTTGAATGATTCATTTTCTCTCTTTCTTTTTTTATATATAATTTGCTGTTCTTGTTCTACTTCTTTAAATTTATCATTATTTCGATTTTCTTGCATCAATTCTTTTTTATCTTGATTTCTCTGCCTTGTTGTCTTTTTCTTCAAACAGAACGCTAAACATGACAGGTCTTAGCGATGAGGAGAGAAATAGACTTGAAAATGATTACAGACACAAAAAGAGGGAAGTTAAATGACTAGTCAAGGAAAGTAAAGATAGAATCAGAACAGAAGAAGAAAAGAAATTACAAAACGACTTTCAAGGAACCATAAAACTAATATTTAAAGCGATGAACAAAAGTAAAAGTACAGAGTTTTTCAGCATGAGAAACAGCAAAGGTGAATTCTATATGATACAGACGGGATAGTAGACGCTTTGAAAGACTCTTAAAGAACCATTAGGAGGTGAAGGTATAGGGCAACAGAACTGCGACATAGAACATAATGAATTAGAAAACCCAATTGAGAAAATCTGTGTCAATGAAGTCAGAGATATAATTAAGAACTTAAAAAATGATGAGGCTGCTGACGTAGGCAGTATTAGCGCTGAAATGCTTAAATACGGTGGCGAGTACATACCTCACACATACTTACGGAGGTATCAGCTTACTAAGTACCGTAAGTAAAATATATTCAGAAAAACTTCTTCGAAGCGTAATGGAAATTACGGAAGAAAAGTTATGGGAAGTCCAAAGTGGATTTATGCCAGGAAGATCATGTACAGATCAGATATTTAGCGTAAGACAGATCACAGAAAAAAGCTTAAGAGTAAGAAAAAAAGTTTTCTGTTCATTTGCTGACCTAGAAAAGGCATTTGACAAGGTAAATAGAAGTAAACTTTGGAAAGTCCTTAAATAATACGGAGTACATGGATGGCTGCTACAAGCAATACAAACAATGTATACAGGCAGTAAAGTGAGTGGAAGGGTAAATGGGTAACTGAGTGAATGTTTCGATATTGTGTAAGGCGTGAAACAAGGAGGCGTTATGTCCTCATTGCTATTCATCATATTTATGGATAAGTATCTAAGAATGACCCTCTTCGACGAAGAAGGTGTGGATCTCAAAACAGTGAAGGTGCGTTGATTAGCTTTCGCAGATGACAAGATTGTTAAGGCAGAATCAATCAGGGACTTGCAATGAATGTTGAATAAACTTAATACAAGCATGAAGAACGTGGGCCTCAAAATTAACGTAAATAAAACTCAGGTAATGGTGTTTGAAGAAAAAAGTGAAAAAAAACAATGTGCAACATTGTCCTGAATGATGAGAGATTAGAGCAAGTTGGCATATACATATATCTGGGTAGCCTATTCACTAGCGACGGAAAAATAGATGAGGAGTAAGATAGGCGCATTAATGAGGGTAAGAAGGTTATCGGTAGAGCAGGGTCGATTCTCAGAAATAAAAACAAATCAAAAGAAACTAAAATGACCGTCTATAAATCTCTAATTGCACCGGATGTACTATAAGGTAGCGAGACATGGACAATTCTAGATTAATTTAAAATATCTATAGCTTACACCTATAAACCTATCTACCCTATACCTATATACCCATTCACACACATGTAACTATACATTTCATTTTTTTCCGGATTTTCAGATACAAGAAGCAGAAAGATTACGTTAATTCGATGTGACGGCATCATCGAGGAAATAAAATCATTTTATTATTGAAAAATTACCAAACAAGAAAAAACGTTGCTTTTAGCCTAAGAAATTTCTTTGATTTGAACGAAATTTCGTGGAATCAAAGAAACTTTTTTATTGACTGAGTGCTCATAAATATTTTTATTTGCTTCAAAGAAATTTTCCTAAAATCAATTAATCTTATTTCTACGTTTTTTTTGGAAATAGTGTCTAATTTAGAAGCTTCCAATTATTGTAAAATTATACATTATTATATTTGACACAAAATTGACAAATGATACCAGTTTTAAGTAGAGTTCTTGTTACATGTGTGTAATTTTAGATTTAAATGCTTGAAATGAGAAGATGTTTAAACTGGAAAATTTGAGTTTTCAAATTCCAGTGACTGTAATAAATGTTATAGAAAACTGGGAAATGGTAGGAATTTTGTTCTTAGAATTCTAGTATTCATCCTGAAATATTTATATTTTAGGAATACTTAATTACGAAAAGGATTAATTTAATGAGTTTCGCGGAATTTTATAATAATGTTTGAATATTTTTCTAATTGATTTATAGTGATTTGAATATGAAATTGTTATTCTTTTTGGATTAGAGGGAATTCTCGATTGATTATTTTTTTCAATTTTGTAAAACTCATATAATAATGCCTTCTAGTTATTTTGTACAAATCTTTTGTAATAGCAATTAAATATACGTAACATAGAAAAAAAGTATTTGTTTTATTCTTTTTCATAACAAAAATTAATAGGCGCGCGCAAGACTACTAGTATCAACTATATCAATTATAATCAATAGACTGTGTCGCCTGTATTAGTAAGAAGCGATCTAGGAGGGACAGTATGAAGAATTCGAACAAATTACTCAAAATTTCGAAGAAGTTGACCTCGGACAGCATCATGAATATGAGTTAGAATCCAAAAATATCTCCAGGAGCCACTAACTCGAACTCAAATCAGATCTTTCGCAAGAGAATCATCCAGCGGCCTCCTGAAAAAGCAGCTCATATATCAAAAGTATCGGAGATGACCCTCCCCACGGTACAGCTACTGGTGCAAATGCTTTGAACCGTGTGGAAGGATAACATTGAAAAAAATGTCAGACAAGCGTACCATACTCTCTATATTGAGTTCAAACCACTACACAAAAGTAGCTAGCATCAAATACAAATTAAATTACTTTTTCATACAATGACTCAGGCACTTGCGTGAACGAAGAATTTATTAATCACTACTAGCCTTGTATACGTCTATACAAAGAGCGTCTAAGCCAATAATAGTTTAAGTCGTGACTCGTTCCGAGAATTTATTTCATAAGCTTATTACCTTCTTACATTACTTAGAAATTTTACTGTAAGAAAATAATTAATCCAACTAGCATGAGAAAGGACTGTTTATTTTGACCTCATTATCAAGGACAATAGCAAACATTTCCAGAGTGGGTTTGTTACGTAACGTCCAGGTAAGTGCATTTCCTCATCTCTCAGCCGCTTCCTATGTAAGCAATCGATTCATTTGGACAGCTGATCTGACCTATAATAATGAACCCTTATTAATAATGACCTTTTTAAACGGTAGTTCAAATTCGGAACCAGCAGATATCGTTGTTTACCGTCAAGGATGTTTGGAGTCTGCGAATCAGATTAGTGGACCCAGAATAGAAACAGCGACTGGGTCTCAGTGCAGTTGTGAACCAAGTGCAACGCTCCAGAGAAAGGTGTGAACCTAAAAAATTACATCCTTTCCCAAAAGCGAGTAATCTAATCCTTGCTTACTCCTTTCTTATCTCTGGCGAATTAAATGTGGCAGTAGCTATAAGTTAGGGTAAGTCAAATACGAAATCGGTGGTGTTTTCTTGAATCCTTAGGAATTTCACTACCTGATTTCTATTCCATTCACTTTTCATTTCAATACATTAGGATAAAAACTGGAGTCAGTGAGTCAGTTATTCAAAAGAAAACACTTTTTATCATTTAGATTCAACGTTAGCGGGGCAGCTGAAAGAAAAAACATCTTGTATTAGCACCCGTTATCGGGTGCAATTGCAGATCTGGTTATGGAAAAACTGGAACAAGATGTATTAAAGAGGCTTTCTTTTAATTATGTTTTCTTCTACAGGTATGTGGATGATGTGTTTACATGCGTGCATGAGGATAACATTGACAAACTATTAGAGGCCTTTAATGCATATCATCCCAGAATCCAGTTTACTATCGAAATTGAAAGTCATTCGAAAATTAATTTTTTGGACGTTACCATTTTTCGAGAAAACAATAAACTTATGACCAATTGGTACCATGAGGACACTAATTCAGGTAAATATATGAATTTTAATTCTAATATTTCAATTAAAAATAAAATGTCAGTAATTTATAGTCTTACTAATAAGGCTATTAAATTATCTGATCCAAAATTTAGAGATGATAATATTTTAACAGTCATAGAAATTTAAAAACAGAATGATTATCCTATCAAATTTATGAAAAAAATACATTGATAAAAGAGTTGAAAAGATCAACAACATTAATGTACAGACTCGGACTAATAATTTACAAACCTTCGATTGTAGAAAAATTGTGATTTTGCCATTTGTTAATAAACTCTCTAGATCATTTACTGATACATTTAAAGAATTTAACATCAAAGTGGTCTTTACATACCAAAAAGATTTGTTTGGATGTTCCTCTAACAATAAGGATGCTACTCCTTTTGATTTAAAAACACACGTTATATACCGCATTCCATGTGAATGTGGTTTAGTTTATATAGGACAAAATAGCTGCCATCAAAATGAAAGTGGAAGAGCAGCTTCCTATTGATGACCTCCCTTTGGAAGATGTGGATAACAAATACCTCATTGGAGCTAAAGGCATAGATGCCAGGGATAATGAACATCAAGTACAGGATCCACTAGAACCACATCCGAACAATAATAACGTTAATGCAAACAGCGAAATCCCAGAAAAACTATAGCACCTTGAAAGGAATATTGGCCATGTTTTACTTGAGTTCAGGCTTGTAGAACCAACACAAAGGCATTATTTACCCAAGATGAACATCACAAAGGATCTCGTGCACTAATAGGACACCTGAATATCAAGGTTTATTACCTAAAAAACAAGACGGTCAAAATCTATCTGAATTTAGACCGACAGCCTGTCTTCCAACAATTTATAAATGCCTGACAGCCATCATTGCAGATAAGGTATATTCTCCCTACGACGAGAATGATATTCTAACAGGAGAACAAGAAGGATGTTCTGAAAACTTGCGGGACAGTAAAGATCTAGTCACCATAAACGCTGTTGCCATGACGCAAGCTCATAAACATCAAAGAAACTCGCAAATGGCATACATTTCCGACAAGCAAGCGTTTCTTTCTGTACCACATGACTATTTGCTTAAAGTCTAAAAAATATACAGAACTTGCCCCCGCATTATTGACTATCTAAGTCATGCGATGATGCTTTGGAGTACAAGAATCAAGTATTTTGATCATGGACGATCGAAGATAACTAGATCAATACGCATTACGACGGGTATGACATCGATGATGGTCATCAAGTGACCCATCTTCTATACATGGGTGACCTGAAGATATACGCTAGTTTGGACCAGAAACTGCAGCAAGTGATCGATATCACAAAGCAGTTTTCCAATGATATTCTCATGGAGTTCGGACTAGATAAATGCAGAATAGTGCATTTAAATAAAGGAGAATTAGGGACCACAGAGCTAGAGAACGATTTCGAGAATAACATCGAGGCAACGGCTGAGGCCGAGACATATAACTACCTGTGTATTCTCGAATCTAAGCGTATTTAGCATACGATAGTTAAGAAAAGCCTAACGACTGCCTCTACTACAGGACTGAGATTGATTCTGAAGAGTTCTATTAACTTGGCAAACAAAATCAGGGCAATGAACATCTATGCCATCACTGTCCTCACGTACTTCTTTGGGTTCATCGAATGGTCTTACACCGACCATGGAAGGTGAAACAGAACCGCCCGCGTAAAAATGGCGAAGCACCGAATACATCACAGTAAGTCGTCGATTGAAACGGTGGTTCTACCACGACATAAAAGGGTTAGTGGCCTTGTAGATGTCAAGAAACTGTGTAAGTGACAAGTTATACAGTTGCAAGACTTTTTTAACAGCAAGCGAGATGTTGTGCTTCATAACATCGTCTATAAAGCGGATCTTGACTACGGGCTTTTGAATTTGTCTTCAGAGAAGGTCTTGAATATCAGGGCAGAAACAATAGAGGAATAAGAAACGCAATGAAGACATAAATTCATCTACGGCGAGCACTGCAAAACGTTAGATGAACATGAAATGGAAAGTGAGGCATCCAATATTTGACTGAAAAAGGGCATCCTGTACCCAGAAACGGAAGGATTCGTTATTGCGATTCAGGAAAAGGTTGTCAGCACCAGAAATTATCGCAAACACGTGTTATATCAAGACGTGGTTGACCGGTGTCGATAATTTGGAGATACCAACGAATCCATTGAGCACATTACTGATGGTTGCCGCGTAATGGCTCAAAGGGAATACACGCACAGACATAATGATGTGGCGGGCATTATACATCGACCACTTGTCCTAAACCTAGGACTCTTAAGAGAATGAATGCCTTTCTATAGATACATTCGAGTGTCCATTTTAGAAAACGAAGATTATATCTTATATTGGGATGTTACATTCCAGACGAATCATTATATCCAAGCCAATCGACCCGACATCGTGATGCAAGAGAAAAAGGTGGGAGTGTCTACATCATCGACATTGCTTGTCCCCTTAATCGAAATTTGCAGGTGACCTATACAACCAAGATCCATTAGCATAGTGAGCTAAGGCATGACGTGAAGATCCTATTGTGATTTCGACTACAGGCAATGCGCACGCAAGATGCACGGTACATCTCGCCAATTTTCTCACAATTTTAAAATTAAAAGCTTCGGAATTATTTTAAAAAATAACAATTTTTCTAATATCACCAAATGGTCACGATAGTCTCCAAAAGGATAATAATGTATTAATTATATTCCTATCATTATTTCAGATAATTAATAATAATTATATTATTATCAGCTTGAATTATTTTTACTTGACAAATAAAAAATGCAGATATGCTATTGAAAAGAAGGATCGGTGGCTCAAAGTTACCCTCGAATACGGATGAAGAAACTTAACATGTACTTGTGCTATTCGATTTCAGGAAATCGGACTGCAGAAAGACCGAGGATCCGCATGAGCAAAAACACATCTGCGCAGATGTGTTTCATTTATCAAGATCTGAGGGTTCAGCACTATCCCAAATCCTAGAATTTGTGTAGATATGCTAGAATTTCTGCAGATGTATTGTTTCTTCATCAGGAATTCGCAAAAATCGCTGTAGATATTCTAATTGGGACTTAATTATCTCGAGATTTAATTACAATTTTTAATAGCGATTAGCATAGTTAAATTCGTGTTTTCATTATGAATCCAACCATATAAAAAACTCATTTTTGATAAAAATGCAGTTGTACAGTTTCTTCATCTGGACGGCAGAATACCCATCATAAAAAAATATTAGATTATTTATGATTAAAATGAAATATTGTTTCTATTAAAGCTCAGAATCTCACCATTAATTTGTATTAACTTTGATTTAGTTCTGTTGTGCGCTTAAGAAATACCCGCACAAAGTAAAAAAAAAATATTTTTTCAAAATCTTCCGTTCAAAAATTGAAGTTTACAAAAAATGGTGAAATTTTTCGAAATTTGAATATCACTATTCGATTGTGCATAAAATTTTACATGAGAAGACATATCCACTTTGCAAATTATCTAAAATTTTCATGGTGATAACGAGTTTCAAAAACGGAAAATCCCAATTCGCACCAGTGTGCCTGTAGAGAACGCGTGAAAGAAGTGTGCCTTCCACGGGTTAAACTGCTAGTTATTGCAACTACCATTATATTATTTAATTTGTGAATATCACTTTTTCCTAACTTCAATCTGCTATCAAAAATATTAATCTTTCTAATTATAAATGGCCATTATTAATTTTCTAGTATATTTATAATTGATATGGAAAAAGTAGTTCTTCATATCGCTATGGCAATAATACTATTTTCTGGGCTATATCCTAGATTGCCGTCGAACTCTTGTAAAGACCAATAGTTTTTTCGGTTCTAGAAAAATGTTGCTCCTTCATTCAAATTTTATATTCAAGCATTCAAACTCAACAATTTTAAATATAAAGTATTTAAACCTAAAGTTGAAATTAAAACATTGAAAGTGGTGCAGTTTTGAATTTTAATAATTTTAAGTTGAAAATGGAAGAATTTTATATTTAAACGTTCAGCTGTTTACAATTTCAAATTGAGAGTCCTCTACGTTAAACAAGTTTTATTTCAACTCTATAAATATGAATCAATGGAAAGACGGTCACTTATTTATATTTTTTTATTAATCATTAACAATAATAAACTACTCAATATAAAAATAAAATTTGAAGGTTTTTACTTCGAAAAATATTTGGGTTCTTCAAACAAACATTCACTTATTATAAGCATAAACAAATTTTCGGTTGATTCAAGGCTACGTTTTATTACGTGGCAGAATAAGAAAACTTATTTGAAACACTCAAACCTTTTTGTTGTCCATAAAATAACGAAACGCTTGTTTGGGTTTTGATGTCAGAAAAGTGCTCCAAATGCCCAACGTGAACTTCACGAATGCTGAGATTTGTTTACAGACTAAATTGCTCAAACTTTCGTCCTTACTTAGAGAAGAAAGACAAGAGATTAATTTTTGTTGCAAGTAATTTTTTAAGGTTCTAACGGCGTGTCTCTTTACGTGGAAAAGCAATACTTGGTGCTCTGTGATAATGAAAAACTTACTTAAGAGACTTTGCGATTAAAGTTTGTGTTCTTATACCTGCACAGAGAGAAAATACTTACTTTTTTCGTATGATATCGTCTCACGCTACGTTAGCATGGACCATATCATACTATGACAGTATACATTCTTACTATTTTAGTAAGGATCCATACTAAAATAGTAAGGGCCCACACTAAAATAGTAAGAATGTATAGAAAGAAGCGTACGACAGAACGCTAAACATGACAGGTCTTAGCGATGAGGAGAGAAATAGACTTGAAAATGATTACCATTACATGGCCATGAAGTGAAAATGCCTTGGGGCGCAGTGGCGCTGTCCCATGGAGGTAGATTAGTAGAATATTGTAACAGTTAAGACCAATGAGGTGACTACTAGAGCCCAAAGGACGCAGTCCCATGTAGATGGACTAGTAGAATAGTGAAACAGTTTTGACCAATGAGGTGCCTGCACAAGCTCCCGCAGTCACCTCATTGATGAAAACTGTTCCACTATTCAACTAATTTACCTCCATGGGGCTGCGCCCTTATACGAATTTTTTCTAAATTAATAATTGTTTAACTGTTATTTACAAATCAAAATTCAACACTTTTACTTTTAAATTACAAATTAAAAAAATAGAAAAATTATAATTGTAACATTCAATGTTCAAATTTATCATTCTGAAATTGTGACAATTAAGTATTATCACTTCAACCACCAGCTAACTTCACTTCGTTGAGTGCTGAGGGGAAAACAATGGACCAAATGCATGGGACAAAACCATTTCTGTAATATCTTCGTAATGAATAATAATTATTATCATTTTATTATTTCATTAAATAGTTCTTTAAAAAAAAATATTTTGCAAATACACTTGTATAGAAAAAATTAGTTTTCACGACGATATTAGCAGAATAGGGCACCAATGGACCGAATCACATTCATTTGGTCCAATGTTTTTCCCTCAGCACTCATAGCAGTGAAGTTAGGTGATGGTTGAAGTGAAAATACCTAATTCAGTATCGAGTTGTTTAATATTGAACATTGTTCTGTTTTTTTAAATATTTTTTTAATTTGAAAATTCCAAATTGAATGGATCAAAAATGTAATATTTTGTACTGAAACAATACTTGAATACGATTTTGAAATTGAATAAAGGCGTTTCTTTAGGAATCTATTAATTTGAAGTGATTTTCAAATTGAACATTGTTTATGAAGACTCAATCGGACGTTTAGATTTATCTTAACGTTAAAATATGTAAATCATATAATTTTGAACTGATACAGAATCGTCTTGTAAAATCAATTACTACTCAATTTTTAATTCTCTAACTACAGTTCAGTTTTTGAAAGCATGAGTTAATTTATATTTACAGCTGATCAATTTAAAAAGTTTTTTTTTATTCCTTGGTCAAAAAATTAATTCTTTCGGTTCTAACTTCCGGGACAATAATATTTTATTCCTTGAAAAATTGTATACAAATCTCATTGGTAATTTTTTATTTCAAGAAATGTAAGTAAAAATTATACTATTTTTATTTTTTTACACAATATTTTTCTTTAATAAAATTCTTGTAATAAAGGCGTTTCGAAGGGATTTTTGTCTAATCTTTCGAGGAATAAAATGAATATTTATAGGTCGTCCAAGGTTTTAAATATTTTAAATATTTACTTTACAAAAGTTCTATAGTTTGACAAATATTCTTCATGAATCAATATTTTGTACAGAAAATTACCTGGAGTGGCCATTAATTATTATTTTATAAACGTGAAAAACCCAGATTTTAATGTGTTCTATAAAAAGCACAATCCATTAGTGACAGAACGAAATCGGAAACAATAATAGATGCCAAATTATTGAAAAATAAATAAGACTTGAAAAAGCGCCCTTTTAAAGAGCTTTTAATACTAAACATTTGTTCAGTTTTTTCAAGCACTCCTAATTTTCAATAGTCCTACTTTCAAATTTATCTGAAGTTGTACTATTTTAGTCGTTCTACGATTTCATTCGTAAAATAATGATTCAATTATTAGAAGACGTTTGTTTCTAATCCTGTAACTTTAAACGATTTTAATTTGCTACTTAATAATTTCAAATGTTTTGATCTGAAATTATGGAACACTTTCAATTAAAAAATTCTTGCGTATTTAATTAGTTTTAAATTTCAAATTATTCAATATATTGAATACTACAAGTTAAAAATTTCTCAACTATTAAGGCCCGCAAGTTTGAGCGCGCCTGTGGCGCGCACCTGTTGGATCTCGCGCTTCGCGCTCAATAATGTAATCGCCGCGCGCTCGGGCACATTTGCCTTACGCTTTAAGCTCGGTTCCTCTAGGTTTTCGCACTTCGTGTGCTCGCTATTGCGCGGTAGAAACCTTTGCCCGTAGTCCGTCTCTAGTGGAATGTCAACGAATAAGAGGTTATATCACAGCTATCACTATTTCTATTAAAAATAACTTATTCTTCTTGCTGGATATGTTGAAAGGTAATTTTTCTAGTACATAAAATACCACAGATGCTAATCATCATGTTTTCCGATCATCAAATGTTTTGATTTTTATAAAAAGCTGCGGTCGGCTTTGCCTCGCAGTGTGGGGCAAAGCCGACGAAATATGGTTTTTTAGAAATAATTAAATTATTAAATCATTGTTTTATTCATGTAACTGATACTTATAGAAATATGATACACAATAATGTAGGACTTGAAATGAAAAAAAAATGGATCAATTCTACATCTTATCAACTTTAAAAAAAAAAAGACTCTTAACTGGTCGGTGCTGCCCCTCCTTACCCTATATGTGGCATTTGAATGTACAAAGGATGGAGCACATCACCTTCCAAATAACAAAAAAAAATAATAATAAGGAAACTGTTGGTAATGCCTTGTTCCTGAATACGAGATATATCGCCACTCTCAATGCCGTCTTCTGCGCTGAGCTTGATAAATCGCCTTTCTCTTATAATATTGACTTGATGTAAGTCTTAAATCAACATTTATCAATGAAAAAATCTAATTTGATCATAATGCTTAGCGAAGTATCAATGTTATTAAAATCTGCTTTTATGTAACAGCTGTAAAATTATTATTATTTCCTTAGAACCAACATTTAATTGTGGTTAAATAAATTCAGTCAAACAGATAAGTATTCCAAGTTAACAGAATCATGAACATACTGTTGATTCATCTATGGCAACTTAGTAAACGAAAACTTAGTTTCATTAAAAAGGGGTCCTGGATTAATAAAGATTATGATAGAGTGCACTACTGTCGAGTACGCTGATTTTCTTATAGTTGTAACCACGTTTCTCCTGTTGAATTTTAAATTATCCTCAATTAAATAAACTATTAAAGCGTGGAAGAAGAGGACGGATTCGCTTTAATAGTTTATTTAATTGAAGATAATTTAAAATTCAACGGGAGAAACGTGGTTACAATTATAAGAAAAGCAGCGTACTCGAAAGTAGTGCACTCTATCATAATCTTGATTAATCCAAGACCCCTTGTTAATGAAACTAAGTTTTCGTTTACTAAGTTGACATAGATGAATCAACAGTGTGTCCATGATTCTGTTAACCTGAAATCCTTATCTGTTTAACTGAATTTATTTAACCACAATTAAATGTTGGTTCTAAGAAAATAATAATAATTTTACAGCTGTTATATAAAAGCAGACTTTAATATCATTGATACTTTGCTGTGCATTATTATTATTATCAAATTAGATTTCTTCATTACTGAATGTTGATTTAAGACTTACATAAAGTCAATATTGTATGAGGAAGGCGATCTATGAAGCTCAGCGCAGAGGGCGACACCGGGAGTGGTGATACATCTCGTATGCAGGAACAAGGCATTATGCCTACAGTTTTCTTAGTTCTTTTGGTATTTGAAAGGCAATGTGCTCCTTTATTTTGACATTCAAATGAGACATATACACAAAAATTTTTCCAGAATAAAGTGTAGGAATCTCAAGACAGCTTTTAAAACCTCTAACAGACAGTTTAGAGCATATAATCATTGAATCTAATATTTTCAGTTCCTACTTGACTTAACCGTAATATTTATGGTATCCTCCTCTTCCCCTCTATTATTTCTCGTTCTTCCACATAATTTTCGATAGTTTATTTAACTTGATTTAGAATCATTCGAGATTCAACAGGGAAAAACGTGATTACAACTACAAGAAAAATCAACGTATCCGATGGTGGCGCACTCTATGATAATCCTTTTGTTAACCCAGCTTCCCACTTTTAGTAAAACAAATTTTCGTCGACTATGTTGGAACAGTTGAATCAACTGTATGTCCATTATTCTGTCAACCAGAAACCCTGGTTTCTTTAAATGGATTTATTTAACTACAATGAAAAAAAATGTTGGTTCTAAGAAAAAACAAGATTTTCAGCTGTTATATATAATAGCTGATTTTAATATACGTAATCAATACTGCACTCAGCATTTTTAGTATTATTTAATTAAATTTCTATATCACTAAATGTTGATTTAAGAGTTTCAGAAAGTAGATGTCCGTGTCTTGCGTTGTTTGGCTGAAAATGTTAATTTTCGTTTCCTCTTTTGGATTTTGAAAATGCTGTAAGTCTGACAATTTTTAATTTATCAGAAAATGTCATATAAATAAATTGTTTGAATTTTTGAGTACTATGAACAGGCACAGATATAATTTTCAAATTGTGAAAAAAATGGCTACAAAAATTTTCAAAATGCGCTCACTTTTTGAATTTTCATTCAAAATGGCTGGCTAACAAACTTGACCTTTCGTTTACGAGACTTATAGAGTATAACAAAGGCGAATCCAATAGGTCAATTCTTTCGAAAGTTATCGTGCTCACAGACAGACATACATACATGCACACAGACACATTCGTAAAAACCTGTTTTTTGGGTCCAGGGGATCTCAAAACGTGGACATTTGACGAATAACAGGGGGGTCAAATTTTAAACAAATCTAATACCTTCTCTGGATGAGAATGTAAAAATACGCATTTTCAAGTACCATGAGCATTAATGATGGTTATTTTATTGTTTTAATCGTTACACATAGTATTGAGGACATGAAAAAAATTAAATATTTTGAAAAACAAATTACAGGGGTGTTTTTCCGCTCCCCACGAGACGCAGAAAAGGAGTAGCGGTTTGACCATCATAATTTCTGTGACCAATCACAGGGGTGCCTTGCTCCCCCCACGAGACGTTGGAAAGGGGTACGTTTAAAATATGATTTTTTTTTTAAACTGGTAAACAAAACATTTTTGGTATTGATAATTTTTGTTTACTGATACCGACAATTTTTTTACCGGTACCGACAGCGTACAAACTTTGTTATTTTTACGCGTAGAAAAGAAGAAGCAATCTTTTTGTAAGGAATGTTATATTTTTGTTGAATGAGGTTTTATTTATTTCTGCCATTAAAGAGTTTGTTTATTAAGTTAGATATACGCAGGTCGTGGAAAATCCATCACGGCTATATAAATATGCCGGTAAGAATAAAATTTGTTAAATAAACGATTTTTATACGTTTGAAATCATTGTAATATTCAAGAATATCTTCTTTTGAAAAAATTCCATAATTTATCATGCTTATTTAAAAAAATCTTATTTTCAAATATGGTAAATAGTATTTCATTGAGATGAATTTGTCCGTAAGTTTAACCAGACCGCATGTAGCTAGGACTAAACGTACGGACTGTCCGGACTTATAGACACTATCAATTTTTAATCGGTCTCATAAATTTAATCATTTCAATCGGTTGCCATATAGCCACTACCGATTTAGGCAAATATTGTTGAATTATTTTTTTTTTTTATCGGAACCATCGGAACGACATTTACCGAATGAGTTTCTTATATTTCAGACAACTTAGTTAATAAATATCGTTCCGATTAAAAAAAACTAAAAATAATTCAACGAGATTTGCTTGAATGGTGGTGAATGTCTGGTGCTCGATTGAAATGATGAAAATTCAGGTGAATCGGCATTCTTGAATCCTCCGATTCAATAATTTTTATTCAATCGATTCTTTTTCCCTGGGTAATGAACAGTATCGCAGCAATAGAATTTGCTAAAACAGTGGAATAGGTAAATATCAGGAGAAGAAATCAGTTGTAGTAAAATTTAAACCACAACTAAACTCAAATAACTAGTCACAAAGTATAATTAAAATTTTCGTAATCTTTATATGTTGGGTCAATTTTGAAGATAAATTTACACATCATTTTTTTAGGGTATAACGAAACTTTACGAAATATGCAAAATTATGAATTTCATAAATTTTATAAACATGTCTTTTCTGAATGCAGGCATATTATTTGAATTTTCACAATTTTCGCTATAATTTGGAAAAATACAATTATTGTATGTATATTAATACAACGCGAACAAGTAGCGTATTGGGATCCTAAAAAAGTATAAACAATTTAGAATCTAATTTCTTATTTCCTTATTATTTATATTATTTATTATATTTATTATTATTATATCATTAAGCCGTTTCCCTTTCGGGGTAGACGTGAATTGCTCGGTTGAAAAGTAGTGATGTGTGGATGGGTATACAGGTGAAGGGTAGATAGGTATATAGGTTGAAGGTAAAGATATTTTAGATTGATCTAGAATTCTCGTGTTACTTATTTAAATAACACGTTCATTCCGCAACACTGCTCCGACCCTGTTACCATATAGTAAAGTGCTGCAGTGTAACGGGCTGTATATCACGTGACAAAAGAACATTTTAGTCAATCATAATGTTTTCATACAATTAATTGGAAAAGTATTGGATAATAAGTAAAATTAGACTGAATTAATACCATGTCACGTGATAAGAATATTCTTATATGCAATATTGCTTACATGCATACTGATTCTCAAAGTATGTAAAATTACAACAACAAAAAGTATATGTGTGACTTCTGTACAAGAATTCCACGCATTTTTTTAATTGGTCTGTTATACAGGGTGCCCCAGACTCAAGTGTCCGGACTTATATGGCTGTATAAATATTTAAAAAATAAATCAAAAATTCGTTTTCCAAAAATCAGTTGAAGTGTTAGTTTTTGAGTTATTAAATATTTCAGCTGGACCAGTCACGAGCGCGGTATAAACAGTCGATTCGATTTTTTTTAATCGAAACGAAAATCGTAGTTTTTCATTTTTATAAACAATTGAAATCGTTCTCTTTACCCGATTTATTTCGACGGGTCGCAAGCAAAGTTGCGCCTCAGGGCCTCGAGTTGCCTTCATCCGGCACTGAAAGATTCAGAGTTGAAAAAACTTGTTTTCTTTACCGACCGACGGTCCTCGAGGTAAATAGAACTGATCATGATCCGATTGCATCGGCAGAGCATCGGTTGATCACACTCCATATTATATTATTAGTTTATAGAAAAAAAATCTTCCCCAACTTTATTTTTTAAATGTGGACAAAAAAATATATAAGTGGGGCCTGGTTTGGCCGCGTAATTCGCGCAGAGTATGCCCTTAAGAATCATGCAATTGCGCGTCAAGGGAATCGTCATAAGTTTATTTTTTGCATTTTCAACCACTCTAAAGTTCCTTTGGATATCAAACCCCTTCACCATTTCCCCTCCCCCCGCAATAATAAAAATAGTTGGATTATATATATTCATAAATTTTTTTGTGTTCTTTGAAATATTAGAGTTAAAAAATTAAAATAATTGAATTGAGAAAAATGATATGGTTTAGATATACCCCCCCCCCCACGCTCCATCATTGCATGAGAAGATATTAGGAAATATTTTTTAATAAGCACACATTTTTTCAAGCATTAGGATCAAAATATTTTAAATTCAATAAAAAATAAAACATTTAAGAAAAATTTAAGTTAGTTTAAAAGAAGTTTAGGACTTTGAAAAGTTTATAAGAAAATTAAGTATATTTTATAAAGATTCGAAAATATTTTCAAGTTTGTAAATATTCTTATTCTCATCCAAATTTCTGAAATTATTAAATATCTTTTATACCGACTCGATTTTTTTCTAAAATTTAGAGGAATGTTTAAAATTTAAAGCAATGTCACCCTCATATCTCCCATAATTTTCTCGATATTTATAGAAATCTTGCGAAATGTTTAGAAATATTTTTCACTTATTTTATAAATAAAATTTTCAAACAAAAAAGAATTAAAAAATTTTACTAGGATTCTTCAGAAAATTCTTTTTATTGTTACAAGCGAATGTCCATTTTTTATATAATTAATGTGACTCGAAATATTATTTTAAGCCACATTGATTCAAAACTCTATATGAGTTTCAAGGGACTCTCTGCTCGCTCGTAATCTGAGAGCTTACTGTTAGCATGGTTACGCGGCATTCCAAGCTCCCGGGGACTGACAGTGAGCCATCTTGCGAATGAGGCGAGTAATGACCTAAAAGAATGATTTTAATCAAGGATTAAAATTATTCCATGATGAAAGCATGCTATTAATTTTACACAGGGATTTAAATTTTGTTTCCTCTTCCCCGAACCACTCAATAACATCAGGGTGGATTGCGGAAGGGAAATTGTATGAATGTACGGAATGATTAGTGTGCACCTGGGCCTAGCTCAAAGAGAATCCGAAAAGAAAGAGGGTATATTTGCACTCGCTATGCGGCCACACACGCAAGGCACCCGTTCCATCTTTATATCTTAGACGTTCTAAACATCGCCGTCGCATTATTTGCATGTAGCTATGCTGCCGCGACGATTGCAAGCCTCCACACGCTTTCTTCTCTCTCTCTTTCCGCGCCAATCTTCCATAAGTCCGTCTCGCTTTCGCCTTTACATACTTCCCACCGTAGCCGGACAGTACGAGCACGAGGAAAATACCATCTCACGGTTGTGAGACGTGGCCATGAGTGGGATTTACCGCGGTCCTGCTGGGAGCCGATGTCATTTTTTAGATGACAGTTGCTTCCAGTTGGACCCTGCGGTGGTTGTTAACCTTTAGTTTATATATATATATAGAGGCCGCTAAAAAAATAAAGCTTTTTCCTGACAGTGTTGACCTCCCTCCAGCACTTTTTTTATATCAAGTATATGTGAGTTTCACATTGACGTAACGCTCGTGGTGCCCCTCCCCCCCTCCAAAGGCGTTACGTATTTATTGAACGGCCTTATATGTAATATTTATTTTCCTCTAGAGCTTATTAAATAACCGACTAATTATGAATGTACATTGTCATTAAATAATTAAATCCCCAAAAGGAACAATTTTTTGAAGTTCTTTAAGACGATGTTGCAAAAAAAATCAAAATATTTCGATGTATTCTTAAGTTATAAATATGTACATATGAATATTATTCAAAGTTAAACAAAGTTGCATTTAATTTTAAATGTAAATGTTTATGAGAACATCAGAAAAATATCTGGCTTGATATGAAGAAACCGTTTCTTTAACAGAATTTTTTCAGTCAACAAAAAAAAACTTCAAATAAGGAAAATCATCTCAAATTGAAGAAAAATTAAAAAAATTAAAGAAAAAAAAGCTACGGGTACCGAAATTTCAGTGCAAATAATAGGCGGATTTTTCAGTACAAATAGAGCTGGAATAGGGTCTATTTGTACCGACATTTCGATACAGTTGACTAGGATTTTTCGGTAATTGTAGACACGTCCGTCAAATAAACTTTTTCTTTAACTGAGAGCCAATGAATATATTTCTTTAATTTGAAGAAATTTTCTTTGAATGGAACCATATTTTTTTGATTGTTTATAGTGAAATTTTTGTTTTTACACTTTTTAATATTTGAGAGTAATCTTTATTACAATATATATCTTTGGTGTTAGCATACCATTTTTTTAACATTATTCACATAAATTATGAGATTTAAAGCTAGATCCATGCATATTCAATAGCCATCTAACAGCTTTAAGCTATAGTTATTAGATTACGAAACATCAGAATTATACCGATAATTAAGTATATATAGTGGGCTATAGTTATTGATTAAGACAAGAAGTGTCGAAAAAGCTTAAATATAAAAAGCTCTATTTTCCAAGATACAAATGACCAATTTCATATATGAAATCAGTCATATTTAAGTCTGGCCCTGGTGATGTTACGGAATTGTTTAGGGCTTAAATCTAGTTTGGGCATTATAGTTTGGGCTCAGAATTCATCTCTTTTGTTTCAAAATTCTACTGTTTGGTGGAAAATTTCATTATTTTGATGAAAAAAGTAAAAGATGCAACATTTTTGTTGAAAGTTCATGTTTACGGTTTAAAAAACTCGACTTAAAATCTTCGGAATATGGTACCAAAATTAATGTTATTTAAAAGAATTAATTTCCTTATTTTTCTTACATTCCTATCATTTATGATTGAGAAAGTATTGAAATCGTCCGAAATTTCACACCTCAGTTTTTTAACGGATCTCCACGTTTTGAGACCACCTGAAGCCAAAAATCATGTTTTGGCGATGGCGTTTTTTTTAATTTTTTAAAAATGTTCAGAATATTCAGATGAGTTTTTTACAATTTTAAAAACTTCCCCCATATTATGTTCCCTAGCCAATCCTGCCCAAATTAGTTTGAAACACTCGTTGTACAAAATTTTATTTTAAACTTTTTTCAAATTCGAAAAAAATCTCAAAAAAATGTTCAAACATTTTTTACAATATACATACAGCTTTTGCACATTTTCAAAAGATTTTTCTAAATCGTTTGACCCAAATATTTAGGGGCATTTAAAGTTAAATCCCTCATTTAAACTCGGGGAAAACCTGTACGAACCTCCTATATCCAATATCCATCCTACAGTCCGTATACCTGGTTACACCCGATCAATTTTGGGAAGCTACTCCTTTTATGGTCTATTACTCTATTGCAGGGCTCACAAAAAGGCAGTCAGTGACTGCAAATACTGACAGTGTCAGTCGCGAGACTAGGTCAAACGGGTACAGCCCAAAAGAGCGCGAGCTACCTGGACTACCTTCCCCTTCCAGGGGACCCTTACTCCTCACGCGTACTAATTACCTCTCTCGGCGAATTGCATTTGTAATTCAAAATTTCATAATTCGACATCTTGCGTTAACAAGTAACCAGTATATTATAACTATTTCCATTCAATGTTACTCCATAAAACATAACCATATATATGTATATACGCACGCAGATACAATTGTGCATTTTTACATTGCCCACAACATATTTGGCACATCTTAGGTTGCCTACACTGAAGCAAGGTGAAGTTGCTTCCAGCTTTGCCTAAAGCACGTTTGGCACACCTAGGTTTTCCTGCAATAATTCCAGGCAAATCCCGAAATCACAGAGTATTTCGGACTTCAATTAAAACGCATCCGCAATACGCGCATTGCCTAGCCAAACTAAGGTTTGCCACCACTTCGGGCTTTGCCGGTAACACATTCATATAGTGCGTCCAACAGCGCGAGTTCTCCAACAACGCTGCATTGAGAGCACTCCCGATCGTGATCTGCACGTGGCACGAAAAACTTGTTGATACAAAATTGTTGAAAATTAGGACCCCTATAACTTTGCTTATTAAATGTGCCACTTATTTCCACTACAAATAGTCAAAAAGTGGAAAAAACTGCGCCACTTTAATAATTTTCCACACTTTTTGCTTACTGTTAGCAAAAAAAAATTTTTTTTACAAAAATATCGGTAAAATGAAAATTGTAGACAATCAAATTCTCTACAAATTTGTTCGTCACATTTTTCATCGAGAAATGCATAATACACGTGCAAATCGACGAAAACACAAAATCCAAGATGGCGGAAAGAGGTCTAACTTCTCCAAGATATCCTCTCGAAGGAAGGCATCCATTTCAGCCAAACCTTGGGGCTCAGGAGCAACCTGGACGTTAATGTTCCTCTATGTTGGTCTTATTGTCGCTTCCTCCTCTTCGTCTTCGGCTTGTTTATACAGCGGTTGGGGAAGCGTTTTCTGCGTACATATCCAGTTTTCCAGAGTTTTTTTTTCGCAACGACTGATGCGAAACGTGCTAAAGCTTTTGGGTGTTTCTGTCACCACAGACTCGACACATAGAGTGCACAAGGCCCGAGGATGACTAATTTCCATAATTTTAGATTATTTTTTATTTTCTTCCCAGTGCAGTGTCATTAAATCTGTATTATGACAAGAAACGTGCATGATTAACTCGTAAAAACTTGTGGAAACTTTGGGTTCTTTGGCACATTTTATCATTTTAGTTTCCTTCGTGATCGAATTTTTGGCTCCTTTCGAATACAACATCACTGCCAAGGAGAAAGACCAGGAGAAAAGGTATCAAGAACTTAAAAGGGAGATGCAACGACTGTAACCAAAATATTCGGTACAAGTAATTGTCCTTGTGATGGGTGCTCTCGGAGGTGCGAACCTATCACTGGTTCGTAACCCTGAAACCATACCCGCGTGCCAAAAATATGCCACGGCATTTACGAGATGGATGCAGAAAGCTGTCGTCCTTGGGTTGCTTCCCCAGCTGAAAATTCATGTAGAGGCACCTCGGAGGATCCTGCACATGTTTCTGTAGAAGAACCTGCACACGAACCTGTACAGGTAATCTTCACGGTTCCTGTGCAGGAATTCGGCGAAGGAAATTGTGCATGATCCTGCAGAGGAACCCGTATACAAGGTAACCTGTGCATGATCCTGTACAGGTTCTTTCACAGAGGTAATTGAGGTATGGCTTCATGTACAGGAACATGTTCAGGATCCTATACATAAACCTGCGTAGGAACTAATCCGCGAGGCTTTGCTAGATGTTTGGCTCTCTCGATGGTGAGTCGGATCTTCAAAGGAATAAAAGGAAGGCAACTTTATAGCAGGTTCCTTTGCAGGACCATGTGCAGTTACCTCCGCCAAATTCCTGCACAAGAACCGTCAAGATAACCTATACAGGTTCGTGTGCACCAACATGTGCAGGATCCTCGGCGGCTCCTGTACATGAATTTTCAGCTGGTTCGTGTCCTCAAGACACATGAGGGTTTCGCCATCCTCTCGTTGTGATTTCGTCGTGTCCTGTGACTACCCATCTCATGGTTGTGAGACGTGGCCATGAATGGGATTTACTGCGGTCCCACTGGGAGCCGATGTCTTTTTTTAGATGACAGTTGCTCCCCGTGGGACCATGCGATGGTTGTTAACCTTCAGTTTTTAATTATATATATATATATATATATATGGTGAATAAAAATTCGAAAATACGAAAATTATGCCAAATGAGAATTCGGTATAATAGAAATTATGATAATTGATAATTAGGACAAATAGAGGTTATGTGAGTTGACACTTTGACAAAATAAAAATTATAATAAATGATTGTTCGGCAACTTGTTTTTCGGTCAAATGAAACTTAGGTAATATGGAATTTGGGGTATATTCATGCGCCTCCAGCAGAGTATTCCGCAATAAAGAAAACCTGTCATCTAAAATACTTTCGTCTTCTACCAAATTTATGTGTATATAAAATTGTATAAAATAGTAATTTTGATTAATTATCAGTCTCATTTTGGTATAAAACGAGAAAAATCTCATGTTTCCGACTTGACAGCACATACTGACTTGGTTAGGTCCTCCAATTTTCATTAATTAATACAGAGGATTTCAAGGGATTCCAAATCTGAAGATAGATATGAATTCAAACCAATCCTAAGAGTTCCAAACATTAAATTAAATTAATTCAGATGACTCCAACGAAATTCTAGAGATTTCAAAAGAATCCTAAGCGTTGCCAAAAACACGATTAAATTAAGTAGAATTAAAAGTAATTCTGTAGAATGCAGAAGAATTGAAGAGAATTCAAACGAATCCAAAGCAACATAAATTTCATTGAATTGGGAAGAATTAAAATGAATTCACAAGAGTTCAAGTGAATTCTAAACAATTCAGGTGGATTCATACGAATCCAAAGAATTAACAAAAATTGAATTGAATTGAATAGAACAAAAAAAAGTTCAAAAGAATTCAAGTTAATTCAAACGAGTCAAAGAATTAACAAAAACTAAAAAAAAAACTCAAATGTTCAAATATACCATAAGATAAATAAAAAATGTAATTGAATTCGATATAATTTAAATGGTTTCAGAAGAATCAAAAGAATTCATACAAATAAAAAAATAAAAAAGAATTCAAAGATGTCTAGAGAATTAACAAAAATTGAAATGAAATTAAAATTCTTTTCAAATTCAAAGAACGTTTAACTAAATCAGATTTCGTCGAGAGAAATAATTTCAAATATATCAAGCGCTTCTTAGTTCTTAGAATTCAAGTAATCACTTGAATACAACTGAATTCATTCAGATCAAGATAAATGGATCTGAAATCATGGTAAATTACAAAAAAAAGTCAAAGAAAGTCTAAAGAATTGGAGTAAATTTATAAGAATTCAAGGTGAATTCTGGAACAGATGTACAGCTGAATAAACATACTTGAATCATAAAACCCGATTGATCATGCGAGCATATAAACGAAGGATCTAAAATTCAGATCGATAAAAATGTTAACTTCGATTATTAGTGTATATTAATAGTGTCCCTTCTATTAACAGATATTAATATAAATATTATAAATATCTATTAATATCATGGCAAAATAAAATTTTCGACTTTACCTTTGGCCAGCAGTTCCTCTTGACCTTGTACTTATGATACGCTCTTCCGGCCTTCAAGATAGGTTTATCGATACGACCTCCACCAGCTACGATTCCAACCATAGCCCTGTTGTTTGATGGAATGACTTTCTTGGCACCAGACGGCAATTTTACCCTGCTTTTCTTGGTGTCAGGGTTGTGCGAAATAACAGTGGCGTAGTTGCCTGACGCACGAGCCAATCGGCCGCGATCTCCGGTTTTCTCCTCCAGGTTGCATACAATGGCTCCCTCAGGCATTTGACCAACCGGCATCACATTGCCGATCTGAAGATTTGCTGTGAATAAAAAGGTTTACTGAGTTACCTTGTTAGAATTGACAATCCTTAAATTTTGAGAAACTGCTTCAAAATTTCGACGAGAAAGGAGGAGGGTCGATTTGGGCGGTGTTTAGCCTAATTTGTTTTTGGGTATAAGAGTCTGGTTATATTATTGAGAGTGTCTACTGACAATAATAAGTCGATTGCACCCTAAACGGACCGTCCTCATACTCCAGTTTTTCCCCGCTACCGCCTCAAAAACTGAAATAGCTATTGTTTGCTAACAGCACTTTTGGAGAGATTCGGCGCTGTCAAACTTTCGTTTATTTAATAAATACTCTCGAAACTCATTGTCAACTATCTCTGCTCTTATTTATCATTATTCGGCCATTTTACCCCGTTTTATGGGGTGAAGGGGATAGTTTTACTATTATTCAGCGACCTCGAAAACATAAAGTAAAAGTGGTCTTAGCGATTAGTACTTCCGTGGTCACTGGAAGGTCCATTTGTGGGTTAGTCCCGCTCGCCTATTACTCCTCTTTCCTGTATAATTACTGCAATTACTACACAATTCACCATTTTTCCTCTTGTCGACTTCTTACAGTTTACCAAGAGAAAATAAATGCAAACGTGTAAAAAAAAAACAATGCATACGATAACCTTCGTACTTCGTATGATTTCAGACACAATATATATATCTGTATATATATGATGTTTGTCATGGTTAGATGGTGGCCTTCCCCTCTGAACCAATCCACCTCGCAACGAGATGCCTAGTCCCCTACCTCCCTATGTCTAGGGTGACCATAATTGATTTTCGAAAAGTAGGACAAAAAGCTTTGAAAAATGAGGACAAAGTAGGACAAATTTTTATTTAAAAAAGAGGACAAGGTACGACAGAAAATTTCGAAAACAGAATATATACATAATTAAAAATCCGGCCAAAAAATATTGGCCATCGATGTTCACTACATTGACATATTATAGCACTGGACAGCTAGCTACGGCCATCACAATTCGGAAGTGGAATAGGGAATAGAAAGAAAGAGGAATTCAAGAAAGTCAATTTGTCCTTTTCTAAGGATAGCGATTGGTGGATTCATCGTTATCTATGAAAGCAGATGGAAGATGAGTAGAATCAATCATAATCCTTTGAAAAAGACAAGTCAACTTTCTTGATTTGCCCTCTCTTTCTATTCCCTATTCCACTTCTCATGGCCGTGGCTAGCGATCCCGGACTTGCTGTCGATGGTTAGATGGCATTGAATGATAAAATTGTGTACATAAAAAGGTCCAAAAGTTGATTAAAAAATAAAAATTTATCATTTGAAAAATCCGGACGAAAACCCGGACAAAGTAACAAATCCTGTGGGGCAACTCACACAAGCCCTAAAATGAGGACATGTCCGGGAAAATCCGGACGGATGGTCACCCTACCTATGTCCAAAATCATTATTAACAATATTAAAAAATATAAACAAAATTTGAATTTGGTTTGAGGTTTGATTGTAGTATTTCTAAATTGATTTACAAATTATTTATTTGTGTACATGTATATAGTAGGATATTATTTATCAATTACTTTCACATACTTATATTTTTATTGAAAAAATGAGATTCATCAATCTCTTTAACTTGACAAACTTTTATGTAAAATTTACGGACCCTCGTAACCGTATTATAGACCTCTGTCACTTTTGCATATATTTTTCTGAAAGAATTGGCGATATGAGAATTACGTATACACTGTAAAACGGAGATATTAAGAACTTTATTAATTGTCATAAATATCAAAATTTGTATGTAATTTTGATCACTGTCATTCAGTATTATTTGCAAACTTCCATTCTGTCTTGAATATAATCTATTTTCTTATCAGTGTTCCGATATACATCATTCAATACTTATTCCAAGTGCGTTTCGAATTCAGACTTTCAATATTTTCATAATATTTCTTCCTGCATACTGATTTTCCTACAATATAATAGTTTGCCGTACAAAGAGTACGCGTCAAATTCAAACTGCGCGGTTATATTATTAAAATGGTGGAACTAAGCGATTGCGTGACTTAGACAAAACGGGGCCCTCAAATGGCTAGACCATTTATTTATTGAATCATGGTTAGAGCAATTTTACCTAATTATCTGAAGTTTATTTCCGCATATGCGACTGCCATGTGCATCCCGCGTAGTATGAAAGTTGCGCTCATATTTTGTAAAAATGTATAGAATTATACCTTTTGGCGGAGTGAAATTAAATGAAAATGATATTCCGGGTACAAATTGGGCAAGTGCGAAATATAAAAACGTAGTTTTTCTCAATTGAGATAGTGGTTAAGTTGCCGGAAGCAACTTAATAGTGATAAAAAAAGCTGACTTGTAAACAGGTTTGCAGGTTAAGTTTTTCTTATTATTAAATTTTAATGATGTTATTGTGATTCCAATAAATATCAAAGGTAAAAGACAGTATTTGAGTATTGTAATTGTTTTAAAATAAAATTGGTGATGTTTTGGGAAGAAAATGGTAACAAATAGTTCTTGTATAGTATGGTGTTACAAAGCCGAAATTTTCGGAAAATGCCAAATCTGTTACGAACAGGCAGCATGCGAAATGCGCCAATTCTAACTTTTCGTTCCGTGTAATCTTATTGTTCAGTAACCTGCTCTATTTAATAATTCGAATTCAACATATTCTCAACCATGTTCGAGGTAAGTACATCTTATCATATACTCTTATTAACGCTATTCATCGCACAGCCTTAGTTGGCGTTCTCGTCGACAACTACCCTATACAAATCTTCACACGTACGGCGATACCTTGCCTTTTTATCCTTTTCATCAAACACGATGTTTACTGACATTTTGTGAAATACTGAATTGAAGAAAAAGATTTCTGCGAGATTTCATTACAAATTGCTCATAAAAAAGTATTTTTTCATTTCACTGATACTCTGCTATGAATTCAGTCAAAGTGTACAATCTCTGAAGCCTTAAGAGGTTATACTTTTTCTCGTCATTTTCTTTTACGAAATTTTCTAAACATTTAGAAAGAGGAAAGGAAAATCGAAACTGTCAATTATGTAGAAATATAATTAAAAAACCCTATAATAGTAGACAGTGCGAAAAAAGTAATAGATTCCATCATTGATTAATTCTGAAAATTGAATTTTGTTCACAATCCTCAGCTGAGCCTGCTCTAATTTCAGGGATCACTTGGATATTGCCAAATTTATTTACTTGAAAGTGAATAGCCTGAATAAATTTTTCTAATAAAACTTGTTTAGCTTCAAAAATTCCGATGTTGTTTATTATCTACTTGTGTACCTTTCTAAATTTTAAGTTTCGATACAATTTATACAATTGTTGCTATTATTGAATATTATTTTTTTTACGTGCTTTTCAGAAAGTTCTTATAACAATAGGGGTCTGCCCTAACCTCAACATACTAAATGATTAACAATGTTTATGAACATAGAAAAAGACAGAAAAACTAAACCAGAAATGGGAATTGAATGAAATTTGAGAAATCTAGAAGTCTGTTGCAGAAAAGATTTAAGCGGGTTTATCAGACTAAATTTATTTTGCGATTTTTCGACATTTTTTTCCAACAAACCAGACGTTTGTCTGGTTCTAAAGTCTTATTATAATAAAAAGGTTTTTTCCTAAAAATGAAGTTGTTGCTTGTTTTATAATTTTAAAAATTTAGAACCAGGCAAACGTTCCTCAGTGCTTTTCATTTAGTATTTAGAATTTTGAACTGGATACCGCATTTCGTGTGACCGTAAGTTGGTTCCAAACATATGTGAAAACAAACTTTGAGGTTACCCTCAACTGACCTGAGTACGTAGCCAAAAAATATGTATAAAAAGATAACATTTGAAAATGTGGGTTTCGCCAAGTATGGACTTTGCGATATCGTGCATTCAAATTCGTTTAATGCCTTCATAGTTTTTAAGGTCAATATATTTCCAAAGTTTTACAACATAAATGTTTTACTTTATTCTATAGATGTTAAAGCTGTTTGAAAATTCTAATCTCGAAAACTTCACTTTCACTAAATATAATTAAAGTTATTAGCACATGTTTTTAAATGTTTCAGGATTACACTTAACTTCCGATTGATGACCGGCTTCAAAGATGGCTCGCACTGGACTTTTGGTCCTCATTTGTAGGCCTTCAAACGTAAACAGCCAGGGCCGTTTGAACCATTTCTGTTGGATTTTTCGCCGAAGTGAAAAACATTTTTTTAGTTTTGTTCATTTTGTTGTCTAATACATATAATAATTGATACTTGAAGAAAAACGACAATGTCATTAACGCATATCAATTTGAGAGAAAACTCCAAGTTTGTTCTGCAAATGAAATTGTATTCAATCGATTTATATGTTATTGAATTTAAAGTTGATGGATTTCTAGTTAAAATGACTCAATATTTAAAAAATCTGAATTAAAAGTAAAGTTAAGAAGAATTTTGTGAAAAAAAGTTGATTATTTAAGTAAGAAAAAAACGCATTTAAAAAAAAATAGTTGAATTATTAGCCAATTAGTTTGAATTCACAAAGAAATGCATTTTTCACAGAGTGGTTCAATTTTCAACCAAGTAGTTAAATTTTTTGGCCGAAAGCATGAATTATCAACCAAATATGTAGTTGAATTTTAAGCGAAAAAGATTAATTATCTACAAGACAGTTGAGATTTCAACCCGGAAAAAGGCTTTTGCATAAAAAAGTTAATTTAATAATTTTCTACAAGTAGACTCCAACATTTTCTATTTTCTTTCCGATTTTCAGGTTACACCGTTACAAAAAATCAAACTTTAGTATTTTTAAATTTTGTTTGTTTCCCAAATTCTGGGAGACACGACTTTCCTCTACAAAGGCGATGAACTATATATTGTACGCAATGGAACCGATACACTCTATTCGACGTTTATTTGTTTATTTAACGTTTTCGTGTGAACACTGATGCCTTTCAAGTTTAAACGTGAGTAGTCTTTCAAAAATTACGTAAAATGTTACCACAAGTATGAAAATACAAGTACTGTTAAGACATGCTAACGGTCTTACAATAAATCCAAAAAATAATGTGAAATACTTATTTCTTAGCTTTGGTCTAATAATATGGCCAGGGACTGTATGTAGTCAATCAGACACTGAATGCGACACGCGCCCTGTCTTGCCCAGCCTATCTTTGTACTGAGTTGATGCATTCGTCTTTTGGTCTGACGATCAGCTGGAAAAAACGACTAATTTCCGAAATGATATATATTAAGAGCAACAATAATGGTATTACCAAAGAAAGAGGATATTTATAATTTGAATCACATGTACAATCCAGTAATTCTCCATTTAAAATCATGATTCGTTCTTACGTAATTTATTTTCGTCCGTGATAAGAGATCAGTGTCTGTAAGTACGACCTTCCCAATATGAATACCCCCTCTGTTGTCTAATGATAGTCAGTCACGTTCCTCACCTCACATACGACGTGTGAACGCCAATTTTAATCTCGGACTAGTTGAACTTTTCAACATTATCTTTTTTATCACAAATGTGGATTTTCTAATTTATACTTACAAGGTAATTTGTTTTTAATTTTTTTGAATGAGTTTCAAAAGAAGCAAATTTTTTTTTGTATTGATTTTACATCTTGGTGGTGCTCAATAAAATTTTATCCTGAAGAGTTCGGCAAACCAAGCTGACGAAACGTCGCAAAATAATTGTGGATTTTTATTCATTATTATCAACGTCAGTGATCAACTTAAAAAAAATCTTTTTCAAATTAAAACCCTTGTTACTATTAAAGTTTTATATTGAAAAGTAAGTCGCCCCCAAGCACCCCGACAGATATTTCGTATCTACGGTGCAGCGTGATGCCACAGAGATTCTCGCATGCCTCTACCACCACTCCCGCTCTCCAGGAGGAATAGTGGTGGACGTGGAACATGTGTGCCCGGAGGGAATTTCCCCGAGCTGGGCATGTCTGTCCTAGTAGGGTGGCTCTTATTTACTCTTGTCAAAAAAAATTTTGAGATTTTTTTAGTGCCCCCCCCCCCCAGTTTGTTTCCATTTTATGTAGATATAATTCCTGGAAAATTTGAGCTTAATCGGACTAAATGAAAGGGTGCCCCTGGGCCTTTGAACATAAAAAACCATACAATTGAAGAAAAAAACAATTTTATTTGCTTATTTTGCAAAATTTCAATTATATAAAAAAAGCTTCTTACAAATGTTGTATACCTATTCGAAATGCACATATTATTATCCATGACTTTTTTTCATATGACTAACTGTTTTCGAGAAAAATGCGAAAAAATATGCTACGAATAAAGCTACTCCAAGTACTCTGGTAGCGGATAGTCTAGGAGCTTCCATAAAGCACGCAGTACTCTTTTTCTTTTTGTCTACCTGTGTCTTCCATGTTTCCTGTGTGTTCTTGACCAAGCGCTACAAGGTCTGTGCCTACCTTTATGCCACAATGTCCTCTGCCCATCTATTTCGTGAGAAAATTTATTTACTTGGATATTACTGGTATAAAATACAGGGAAATAAATTGCCATCAAATAAAGACGTTTTAAGTTTATTATTTTTCAATCTTTGTGTTGTGAAGTTAACTTTGCGCGAAAGTGCCAGACTAGCATTGCAGGAGGTTATTGTTTTTTGGGAAAAAGCATGAATTCCAACTCAGAAAGTGAGAAACTGCATCCCAAAATTAGAATGTTTGCACCAAGAATGGAGATGCACATGCGAACGCCTAGGAAAATATTTATGTAGAAGATAAGCAGTCGTTAATAAATCAAAGGATAAAGAGTCGACAAGGGTTTATGTTCCGAATCGATTACAAGGAACTTCTAAGAGAAAGAAAAGTTGCAGAACGAGAAGAGACAGCGTTGATGAGAAAGGAGCGAGTTGGCAAAGGAGCGTTCCTTTACAAAGCCGCGGAGCAGGCAGCTGAGACCCTTGGCCTGAATTTTAACGTCAGAAGCGAGGAAAGTGCATTACTCCATCTAGATGCTTCACTTTTGAAATCCGAAGTGAAGAAAGCAGAATTTGAAAAATTCCATCAAGAGCTATTCGACAAGAAAATGCACGGAAATGTTCATAGGAATGTAGAAAAACAGTCCTTGTCGAAGGAGCAAACTTTCCTTTTCTCAAATCACCAGGGCTTAATTCAGGTACAGAAGGTTTTATTCTCGCATGCCAGGACAGTGTCGTTTCCACTTTGGCATACCGTAACCGCATTTTATGTCAAGAAGTTTCAAGCGATAGGTGCAGAGCTTGTCATACACACGCTGAGTACCTAGAACACATACTATCGGGGTGTCCCACCGACGCAGGAACGACCTATATCTACAGACATAATGCTGCCTCAAGAGTGCTTTATTACCATCTTTGTCGCTCTTACGGTGTTGGCCGCGACTCTGCCCTGCCGAACGCTGCAAGGGAGATAGAGTCAATTGTCCAAAACGAGAAGTGCCCAATTTTCTGGAACTACGATTTTCAGTCAGCAGTCTCCGTTGCCCACTCGAGGCCTGACATTGTTCTCCAAGACTTCGAGAAACGAACTATATTCGTGAGCGGATTCTCGGCTCCTTCCGAATACAAAATCACTGCCGAGGAGAAAGAAAAGGAAGAAAGTTATCGAGATCTTGAAAGGGAGCTGCAACGACTGAACCCAAAATATTCGGTACAATTAATTGTCCTTGTGATAGGTTCTCTCGGATGTGCGGAACTATCACTGGTTCGTAACCTTAAAGCCATACCCGCAGGCCAAAAATATGCCGCGGCACTTACGAGATGGGTGCAGAAAGTTGTCATCCTGGGGTCGCTTCGTGTCCTCAAAACACACGAGGATTTGGCTGGCCTGTCGTTGTGAATTCGTCGTGTCCTGTGGCCACCCATCTGACAGTTGTGAGACGTGGCCATGAGTGGGACATAACGTGGTCGTACTGGGAGCAGGAGTCATTTTTTAGATGGCAGTTGGTCCCAGTGGGACCCTGCGATAGTTGTTAACCTTAGTTTTTAATTATATATACGGAGAGCATACGACGTGGTTGCTATAAGTATACGCTGTAGCTTATCCGGTCCGATCATTCGGCCCGCTAGGGTTGCTCCTGGGTTTTTATTAATGATAATTAACGAAAAATTGTAATATTTCTAATACTTTTTTTATTGTTGCTTCGGTTCATAGATAGGTGAAAAGTACAATGAACTTTTTTTAGACCATAAAATTATTTTGAAAATCATCCTTGAAGCGAATTATCTGCATAGAAGAAACTGGAGGTATGAAACGGTGCAGGTTATGGTTCAAGCAGGGTATTAGTCAGCTGATTACTACGAACTGAGGTAAAGTTTTCATGGTTGCAGATCTGTGTCGTGCTGCCCCTATAGCGGAGTCCGCCCAAGATATATGTGATTCGCCATGGAAAGTTTACCCCAGTTTGGTATACCCACCTCGCGTTCACCCAGCTTGACCGATTACCTGAAAAATTTCATACCGTCAGTTTTTTCTTTGTGTACTTCGTCATTGCAAACTCACGCTCGCCTTGAAAGGGCCGCTTTGCTTCTTCGGCACACACAATATTTTTTGCAACACTGCCGTCCTGATGACGAAACTGTACAACTGCATTTTAGACGAACCGAGATATTCAATAAAACGCATTTGAATCTGTACCTTTAACGTATGAGAGCTTTTGAAGAAAAGTACTCTTCTAGGGTAAATTGAGCATGCTCTATTCATCAAAACGAAGAAAATGTCGAATTCCAATTATTTAAATGCAAAACTGTAGATTTTTAGATATTAATGCAAAAATTCGCCGAGAATCCTTACTACTAAACACATCTGCGCAGATGAGCTGCCAAATACAGGAATCAGCGTTCAAGAACCTCCGAGTTTCCTGCATGAGAAACTTGTGCAAATTTTCGAAAAATTGATAACAAAGTAAAATTATGATGTAATTAATAATTAATTATCAACTTACAATTAATCGTTAAGTTTTGTTAATACAAAATGTATCAATAATATAAAAGTAATTAATTTGATATTTTGATCATTAAAATCATTGTATCCACGAAAGTCATTTTTCACATAAAACCAATACCTTCTCATTATGACGAGAATGTAATAATTCATTATGTTTTGTACCAATAAAATTTGAATTTTCGATTTTTTTGAAAAACTCAAAAAGTGACCATGGAATTTATGAATTTTGAAAAAAAATGGTCTAAAAAATTTGGAGTGTCCTAACTTTTTGAATTTCTATCCAAAACAGCTGGTTAAGGAACTCGATCTTTTTTTCCGTCCCTGAAACTGTGTGCCAAAGCACAATCCAATCCGATTAGTCTTTTGAAAATAATTCGATATACAGACGACGACGACGACGACGACGACAGACGGACGGAAACCGACGTAAAAACTATTTTATCTGACTCAGGGGGTCTTAAAACGTCGACATTTCATAAAATTCACGAAAGTCATCTCTTTTGTTGAAAAGTTAACTATTTTGTTGAAACTTTCATCTCATTCAACTGTTTGGATGATAATTCGTGTATTTGTTCAAAATTTGTCTTCTTTGGTACAGCAGTTAGGGCAAATGCACTAGTAATCGTCACCTTAAGCCAAATTGGAAATTAAAAATGCTTATGATTGTATTTAAAACACAACTCTTATTTTCGCAAAGGGCTTAACCGATTAAAGAAGATATAGTAAAACTGAATTTTGATCACTTTACATGATATTTGATTGAAGTCCATTTTTATTCACGATTGAACTTCAAATTATGCAAATGCGTTAGTAATCGTCGGGCATGTAATCAAGTATTAACACGAGAAAAGCATTTACCTTATACTCTTCTTGCTTAAAGAGTAAAAAGTTTGGTTTAAATTTCTTTTCTTTTATTTGAAATTCGTGTTTTTCGTTCGAAAATTAAAATATTCAGTTGGAAAATCATGTATTTTGTCAAAAATTGGTCTCTGTCGGTACAAAATTAATCTTCTCGGTCGCAAATTCAACTACACGGTTCAATGTAGAGATACTTTCTTAAAAATTATCAGTTCCAGTAAAAAATTAAGCTATTTCGTTGAAAACTTGTATTGAAATCATTCTTATTCTTTAAAAATCATATTTTGTATTGAAAAATTTCACTATTTTGTCAAAACTTCATGCACTTTCTTTAAAAAAAGTGAACAATTAAAAAAAAAAGTATTCTTTTACGTTCAAAAGTCAACTATTGATCAAAAGTCAACATGATCATAAATTCATCTGGTTTGTTTCAAAATATTCTACTTTTGTTTTGTTAAGAAATGATTATTGTTATAAAGAATTGATTTTTTCAACAAAATTGACGTTTGTGCACAGTAGTATCGCAGAATGTATTCTTCAGAAAAAAGATAAACTTGCACATTGTCTATATCAAGGATATAGACATACGTTCTTTCAGTGTGCGATTAAATCATTTGACTACAGCAGCCTTAACAGTTGGATCACGCACAGCACGAAATCTCATACCCCGCTTTGATAAAAAATTTTGAAAGTCTACACCGAGAAATTCTTTTCCTCGATCGCTCTGAAGGCAGACGGGTGATCGCTTTCCACTTTTCTCGAGAATACACTCAAAAGCTTTTCTCGCTTTATTCATAGACTTATCTTTAAAAGGCTCAACCCAAACGTATTTACTCAACACGTCAATAACCACGAGCAGATACAAGTATCCATCGTTGGAATCTTTTAAATGATTTAAATCGACTAAATCTGCTTCCCATAAATCATCTATATTTGATATATCGTAATTCATTCTTCTGAAACGTCGATGAATATGTACGTATAGATTATATAAATCTTGAGATTTTTACCACTCAACCACATTTGCACGTGAGACTCTTCGACGCACAGCTTTTACGAGTTTATCAATGCCATCGTAAGAGGCTTCATGGGATGGGTCGAAATAAATTTCTTCCAACAATTTCATGGTCTTAGAAACAAGGTTTCCCAGTGATTACTACTTCTTTTCCTCCTTTGAGATTTAGCCGACCCCTTGGTGCCAGGCGTTGCTCGCTTCCTACTTTTACCTGGAGTGTCAGTGATACTTGTGTATACCTCGTTACCACTAATGCTGCCTTCGTCTTCTTCTGTCATTAGCGAGTCATAAAGTCTAGACGATCGTTTGGGACTACGCCGACTACCTGTCTCTCTCGGAGAGATTATATTTTCTTTCCAGTATTCTCTAGGTAAAGTAAATGGCAGAATGCCCAGAGGTAGACCGCCGAAAGAATGGTTAGAATCTGTGAATGAGACATTGATTCGAAGAGACATAAGAAGCCATAGAAACACGAGAGCTTGCATGAAAAAATGCATGGCCGTGAAGGAAGCTAGAGTAGTATGCCAGTACAGAAAAGTTTGGCGACAAATAGTTTATAAACCAATGTGAGCAGAGTGCATGAGGCCTGAAACAAAGACCTTGGATACTAATGGGCCCAAGTGGGGAACCACACATAACAATTTTGTTAGGCTCTCCATGTGGGATGATCGCTAGAGAGATTGATCAGCAACCTGGGTTGGAGGAGTGTTACGGAATGAACGTGTCATTTTAATAAATAAAATGAGAATTCTAGATCAATCTAAAATATCTATACCTTTCACCTATATACCTATCATTCCTATACCTATATACCCATCCACACACTACTTCTTTCCAACCGAGCGAGTCACGCCTACGCCGAAAGGGAAACGGCTGAATGGTATAATAATAATCTGTCATTTTAACATGAACGCGCAAACATAAGACATATTTTGATTGGGTCTATACGAAGCAGGTATATATGTGGATGCATTTTTAAACGCTCAATCGGATCAGAAATAACGATTTGAGGGCTTGTAATAGTTAAAAATATATAATATTTCGTGGATTTTACGATTATCTGTCACTTTAACATGGACGCGCGAACACAGGACATTTTTTGATTGGGCTTGTACTAAGCAGGTATGTATACGGATACAATATACATGTTTTAGCGCTTATCCAGATCAGAAATAACAATGTGTGAGCTTTTAATAGTTAAAAATATGTAATATTTTGTGAATTTTACGATTTTCTGTCACTTTAATATGAACGCGCGAACACAGGACATTTTTTTATTTGGTACATACTAAGCAGGTACACTGAGAGACCTTTCGTTCAAACAAATGAAAAAAAATGAATTAGAATTTAGTATAATATCGTTCGAAATTAGGGAAACCCGAGGTTTTATTACACTTATTCGTATTACGGTACCGAAGTTTAATATCATAATATGAGAATTTGAAACACGAAGACGACAAAGTAGTATTCTAAATACGAAATGTTATGAATCTACATTTCAAGAATTAACACTATGAAAAAATGATATTCTTTTTACTGAGTTTTCGAAAAATAAGTTAAATAAGAAAAATAGTGAATATCATAATCTGGAACACGTATTTTAAAAATTGATATTGTCAATATGAAGCTGACAGAAACCTGAAACGCATAGCAAACTATAAAATCATTATTCTTGATTTTTCATATAGTTTCGTTTGAGAATGCTCCTCGTGTGTTTCCGCCCTTTTCCGATCGAGTCCGATTGCGCAGATCCGAACATGGAACCCATGGAACACCGGCCGCGGTCGGTCCAATTCCACGTTTTGACATATGTTATATAATTTTTGATTATTAAACTTATAAATTATTGTATTTATAAGTAAATACATGTACACCGAAGCACTGTACAGGTGTACAAAGTACTCAATCGGTAATATTTAGCTTTGCTGTCAACAATCTTGGTTTCGTAAAAAACCAGGACATTTTGCCTATTTTCAAGAAAAAACCAGGACACCAGGATAGCCCTCGAAAAAAAAGACACGTCTTGAAAAACCAGGACGGATGGTCATCCAAAAGTTAACTCTTTCTATTTCCAATTCATTCATTCACTAGTGGATTTAAAATATTATGAATTCTTTCTCACGAAATTTATACAGTAAGGTAATAAGATTTAATTCAATGAGTACAATTTATAAAATATTACATCTAAATGCACTCAAGTTCATTATACTGAGATATAAAATTAGATAATGTTATTCATACAAGAATATTATCAGTTCCTCAAAAAAATGTATTTTATAAAAATTCAATTTAATCATTTAAAGTGACAAAATGTTTAAACAATCTATTAACAAAATGTCTAAAGCAACAAATCACTCATGAGAAAGGGCCTAGATATTTGTCATACTGCCTTGAGTTGTCAAGCGACGCCGCTTGGCCGAGATTTTTGCCAAATATTCCACAATGTAAGTTAGCCGTGGGGTTTAGTTGTTAGGGATAAAATGCGTTAGTACTTTAGGTAAGTTAGGTTCGAATCTCGCCGCAGCGAAGAAGTGAACTGCAATGTTCACGAAACGTCGGCAAGATTCGTAGTTTTGCACACGATTGAAACCCGAAAAAGCTTTGAATTTAAAATTTAAATTTATCATAATGAATCATCGTGAAAGCATTAAATCTGATATTACCGTACGTTTACCACAATTCCCAGACTTCATCTACAGTCAGACATGTAAACCTCTGACAGGCTCTAATGGCGCTTTAAATACGGATATTTTCAATTCCCCCTTTCAGTTGGAGGAACTCAATTTAGCCTTGAAAAACTCAAAGGCAAAATCTTCTCCAGGATTAGATAAGATTAATTTCGATGTTATTAAGAATCTATCTACAAACTTTCTTAGACGTTTGCTTCTGATTTACAATAATATTCTGGATGAAGGTCTTTTCCCCACACCCTAGAAAAACTTGATTATTCTCCTACTATCAAAGTCCTCACCAGGCAAATTTAGACCAGCATCTCTAGCTTCATGTTTTCTCAAACTAATGGAAAAACTTCTTTTAGTAAGGCTGAACAATTGGTTGGAACACAACAACTTACTCTCATCTTCACAATATGACTTCAGAAATGATATAAATTGGAATACCAAACAACATTTGTGAATTTATTTACAACCTCACAACAAATAAGCAAGTTCATTTCAAAATCAGTGGTAGTAATAGAGGACCGTTAACCTTTAAAAAGAGACACAAGGTTGCATTTCAAGCCCAATTTTATACACCATTTAAAACCTAGGTTTACACACAGTATTACATCATTTATGTAAAATACTTAAATACGCTTACGACATAGCTCTCTATGTTACTTTCAATTGAACCGCCAGATCGTAGAAGGGCATATAAAGTCTGATAGCTGGTGGCGGGAGGGCCCCTTGGCATTTTTAAAAGCATTTACAAATTTTAATTTTTCAAACATATATTCTTATTCGAAATTTAAATGCGCATCTTTTTAAACTTTTAAAAAAAGTTGTAGCTCTGTTCATTCTTGAAATATTTGCAAAAAACACGAATTTTGAAAACTGAAAAAATGCCGCCTTTTCTCACTGCAACTCACTCTAGTTCACAGCATATTAAAGATTTTTACTTCAAACTTGGAGGAATTATATTTCAAAGTATACTCTAAACGGTATAAGAGTTTAAATTTATTTTTTATTTTGTTATGAAAAATGGTTAATAATGTTTTTCTAGGTAAGTATACGAAAAAGTTCCCATATTTTCAATCGCAAAGTCTATCGAGGTAAGTTCAAGCTATCAAAAACTTCCAGCGGATGAAATAAAATTGTATTTTTCAACATCAATTTCTGTGTTTTTTTATAATAATATAAGGAATTATTTGTAAGATCAAGTATAAACCGGTTAATTTTTTATGTAGTTCATAGTTTCCCAATAATAATAATAATGCTCTCTTTCTTTCTCCTTCTTTCTTTCTTTCTTTCTCTTTCTTTTATATGTTTTTTCTTCTACATATTTTTATTGGAATGTTTTGTAAACATACACGAAGCCTTTTGCCCTGAACAGAGAAATAGAAAATGTCAACAAATTTGCACATATAAATTTTCACAACAGATTTATTACCCTACTGGACAGGTAGACACTTTTGATAATTGTAATGAACAAAATCCTTCTACGCATCATGTTTATGCCAAAATCAAACTGATTGATCTTTCACGATTACATCGCCCTCGAGCTGGTATTACTGCCGCTAAAATCAAAGAAATTAAGAGTCTATTGCCTTACCTCAGTGCTAAAGGACAAGAGTTCTTTAATGATTATTTTTCGTCAATAAATAATAAAAATGCTACAAAGAAAGCAGCTAATGACGATTGTTCTTCCGATGACGATACTGAAGATTAAGCATATAGCGTTTAGTTTCTTTAGAATAAAGTTTCTGTTAAGAATCTTTCATTCGGTGCAATATGTTAATGATCTCATGCATATATTTTTTTAGATTAAGGTGAAGAATTATATAAGAATACAATATTCAGTGTAAACTCGCTCAAACCCTCTATTAAAAAAAAATGGTGACGAAAATGTATTCTAACTTCAGTACAAATGTGTATGATCATTATTGTTAATGTAACTAATAATCACATAATTTAAACAAATTGATGTTGAAAAATACAATTTTCCAACTTTCGTAGATGGCCGTGCCGCCGCAGGCGAATGATGCAATCACACGAGTTAGCAATCTCCTATGCGCACGTGTATCACACGCTATTTTTTGCAACGTCCGTCCGAAAAAGTTGTGTTATCAGGAGTCAACGAAAAAAACTAATCTTAAAAGAAAATATTTTTAAATTTCGTGAACAATTTTCTTAGAAAAAAATGTTAAAAACAAACCTTAAATCATTAAAAGATTTGTTCAAGTTAAATCTAAATTTATTTCAAGAAGATACCAACAGCAGTGTTTAAAGTTGCCTATGCCAGTGTCTAAAGTACCTCATCTCGGAAGTGCGCATGCGCAGCTTTTTCACCAGTGTTTAATGTAAGCCATCTTCAAACTGCGCATGCGCGAGAATTGTTTCGCCCACAGTCTGCTCAAACAAGGTCCTTTAGGCACCATTTAGAAGCATGAAAAGTTCAACTTTCGAGGTGGCTGTTGCAAAAACGAATTTTCAATCAATTACATTCAATCAAAAAATAAGAATTTTAAAGCAAAAAGTTGAATCCTCGACAAAAAAGATGAAGTTTTATCAAAGCAGATTAATTATTTGCTCTAAAAGATGAATTGTCAACAAACTACATGAATTTTATACTGCAGAGTTAAATTTTCAACGTAGAATGGAGAAATTTTCAACCAGAAATGGCATAATTAAACTTTTAAATAAAAAAATTTAATTCTAACCAAATAAAATGAATTTTTAACCGAATAGTAACATTTTTAACTAGAAGAGATGAATTGCAAACAAACAATATAATATTAGAATTTCCAACCCAAAAAACTCAAATTGTAACCTTGAATAGTTGGAATAATTAATTTTTAGATGATTAGGCGCAATGTGGCGAAAAAAACGAGGAAAAGATTTTTGAAAACAGGAGAAAGAAAGAAGAATGCTTCAAAAAGAGAGGAATAGGGAAAAGAGTGTTAAGTCTAAGATATAAGAGCGATTTTCAAACTTGTGAATTAATTATTACACAAAACGTTCTAAATGTTATTTAAGTTTGTAACGTGACTTCCGCTGGCCCTACTCCTCCACCAACTCCTGCTACTATCCGTAGGTTTTAGTGGGAACTCCTGTCCCACCCCCTGAAATTGTTAAATTAGATTATGAACGGCCTCGGATAAGCTTGCACATCAATAATTTTATGTAATTTCTCTTAATATTTGTCCGAATTGATCGTTAAACTGTATACAACAATACTGTCTTTTCACAGGCAGTAACGCCGGACGGCAAACCAACTCCCCAGAGAACGAGCGTGATCTTCTGGGAACATATTCAAATCACAAATATACTGTGCAAGGACAGGATATGATTGTGGATTATGAACTGAGTGCAAGATTGACACACTTTCAAATTGATCCAATCATCCAAGATGATGTTTACTTTTGTGCAGTGGATCATCCCAGCCATGATAATCTTAGACAAATTACGAAACCTCGATAACAATCCACTATTGTTATTGTCATTAATAATTTGATAGAAAAAATTTTTTTTTCATATATTTGTCAACAAAAAATTCTGTGTTTCATGGGGATATTCAAAATTAACGCAGCCGTCAAGATTTGGTTAAGTTGAAGAAAAAAAAACAAGTTTTTAACTTTAGAAATAGCCGAAAAAAGCATTCGTTAATTAATTCTGTTAAAAAAATTATCAGTTGTTATCGACCAATAGCACAGAGCCATTATTAAATAATCGCCTGCTAATATTCTTAAGAAACTGAATTTTTCTTAAAAAATGCATAGATGATAAAAATTGAACAAAAACCTGATTTATTTCAACATGACCACCTTCTATGGATGACTGTTTCTAAAATTTGTTTATAAAATAACAATTTATTGATTACACTTCACGAATTCAATTAAAAAACGGTTTTGTCCAAAAATTGTTCACATTTGGTGCAAATCAATTCACGAATCACAGCCGATGTTAATTATTTAAATTAGGAACTTTATGATAACTTTAGCGAAATTCATAATTCCTTCATGAATCTTATGATATTTTTAAACAAATGTAATAAAAAAATGCACTATTCGGGCATTTGTCGGCAGAAAAATGCATTTTTTTTAATGCCAGTCCTTTCACTTGGAAACTTTATGACAATTTCAGCCACATTCATAATTGGTTGACAAATTTGATAATTTTTTTAATTTTTAATTTATAAGAAGTTTGTTAGTCACTCAAAAAAGCCTGTTTAATTTAACTGTCTGCTGATGAAGTCTATTAATGAATATTACGAATTTAATGCAACATCATGTGTGTAAATCAAAGTTTCCAAATAAGTGATTTTATGTAATGATAGAATTTTTTCCAAATTTTTTAAAACATTATTGATAAAGGAGAAGATTTCAATTGCAAATAATTTTTTTTGTAATATCAGGAAATAATTCTGTTCTTTGAATTTTGCTACCTCAGCATACAATTTGTAAACATTTTCACACATTTAAAGAAATAAGAAAAATGAAATAATGCACAGAAAACTTAGAATATTTTAATTAACGAAATATGTAAACTGTCGGTACCTCTCAAAATTTCTAAAAATCTCTACGTTTTTAAGGCAATTTTCCAAATTCAATTTTTCAGTTTAAAATTTATTAATGAATTTTAGAAGTTTTGAAGAGGTTAAAAATATTTTAAAACTTGAATTTTTTTTTTAAATTTATAAAATATTTTTAAATTTCTTCAAATCTTCTAAAAGTCATAAATATCTTTTGAGCTAACTCCAATTTTTACAATATTTGTAAATCCTGTAAAATAAAAATTAAATTATATACATCAAGATTTTCTAGATTTTTTTCGACATATGGTAAACCTTCAAAAATCTTTTTGAATTTTGTCCGAAATGTTACGAAAATATATTTACATAATTCTAAAAACGAACTGTTAATACGTGATTCCTTGCTATCGTATCTCGGAATGTGGTTTGACCTCGAATTTAAGTATTCAAAAACTGTTAGCAAATGAATAGTTATTCGAAATTTTTATGTTGTATTGAAATTTTCCTAATTAGAAAAAAAAATCATTTTTGCAACACTAAACCTTTTCCATATAGTCCACATTTTTTTAAAGGTTTTGTGTTTCTTTTTGCTTGGTTTTTTTTTTAAGGTTGAAGATAATAATTCAATTATTAGTATACTAAATTAAGAAATGCGAAATGTAATAAAGTTAAAAGAAAGTTAGATACTATTTAATTTAGTTTATTTAATTTTAATTTTAGTCAATTTATTTACTGATAAAATAATAAATGTTCGAAAAAGCAATTTTAAAGAGCTGCTCTCCAATTTTTATTTCGTTTGTTTGGGGAAGTACATTTCTGGAAAACTCTCCGCCGGTTCTGCGAAGTAGAGGTGACGAGAATAGCAAGAATCGGCGATTCCCCTCCGCCCTACCAATGTCATTTCACTAAACAGTGCGAATTCAAAACAAAACCACACTTTGACTTCTAATGTTGTCAAGGAAAAACGGCTGTTTAATTTTTATGCGAGATATTCTCTGACAATTTCGGACTTTAAAGCGGAATTTAAAGTGAAATTGCCAAAAAGTGTTTTGCAGTGCAAATCATTTATCTCTCCAGTTCCGTATGATTTTCTCGAGCAGTTCTTCTGGCAAACTATAAAGCATTTTTGCTTGACCCAAATAAGCCAGAAGTATTTTGTGCGATAATCACATTAGTTATTAAGTTTCGCGAAAAAAAGTGCGGTGAATGTGAGTGAGTGAAAAAAAGCTTAAGGGAGAGTGTGTAGGAGTGTGTGTATACTTGGATTGTGTGGGTGGGGCTCGTGTGTTTTTAATTTTCAGTTTTTCAAAATGTCGTCAAGTGCTTTCTATCACTGCCAATACCGGGCCTGTCCAAATATTCAATCGGAAGAAATGAAACGGTTTCGTTTTCCTTCAGAACAAGACCAAAGATGCGAAGTCTGGATTACAAACTCAGATAAGTGTCATCAACTTCAATAATGATTGCATTCTTTAAATCCGTTTATTATATAAGTTATGAAAGTATAAATTTTATTTCTTAAAAGATGAAAAATTTAATGTGTATCATAACTTTCTTAAGTGAAAAATCATTAAAAATTTTCCCATGAATGTTAAGAAATTTTACAATCCTAAAAAATGTAATCATATTCTTTTTTTTTAATCCGTTCTATTTTTAAGTTATTTTACAATCTTTTTAAAACTTCTGAGTATCTTTTAAAATAAGTTGTTACGTCACCGAAAACGCAAAATCCTTTCTCCTTAATTGAGTTCCTCGTTTTAGTTGAGATTGAAGATCTTGCACAGGGAAGAGGAAAGAGTAGCCAATAAATAAGTTCAAATCAAGGAAGGGAATGCGAAAATGGTGTCTGCATAATTGTTTGATGAAGGAAGGGATTCGCATGTAGTATACAGTCGCTTACTAGCCCCAGCAGAACAGAGTAGCAGAACGAAAGAACAGGTTCCTGCTAGAAATGGCAAGGTACATGCTCATCGCCGCTGAAATAGACAAAAAGTATTGGGGAGAAGCTGTAAATACAGAGAATCGTTTGACATCAAAAAGAGCAACGAAGAAAACTGAACAAGAAAGCTGAGGAATTAACCTTCGTCGGATACTCAGAAACTTGTAAAGGATTTCGATTACTGAATACAAGTACAAATAAGATCATAATCAGTCGATATGTATTTTTCAAGGATGCACAAGTATCAGAAATTAAAGCTCCGAAGAAAATTATTCGTAAAGACAAAAAGGTTACTGAAGTAATTATTCAAGCACCATCTGAAGCATCTGGAGAAACGAAGGAAGCAGAACAAGGAATCGAGTTCCAATGAAATTTCATCGATGGAAAAAAGTGAAGTAACGGAAGAAAGCCAACAAATTTAGGCCAGAAATTCTACAAAGAGTAATTTGTGAATACCCCCCTCTAGGTTTATGGCAGTTATAGCTACAGAAACAGACAGAGAACCGACCAATTTTCAGGAAGCAATGACGAATTTAATTGAACCACCAGCAAATGCAAATAGAATTGGTTGAAAATGGATCCTCAATTTCAAAACAAATGGCGAAAGGGTTGTAACCAAACACAAGGTAAGTTTGTTTGCTCAAAGCTTCTTACAGAAGTATGGACCCGACTACGACAACGTCTTTGCTCCTGTCGTGAGAGCAAGTACATTCCGGACACTTCTGACTACTCCAGGTAAAGAAAAATATAAAGTGTATTATTATGACGTTGAAATTGCAATTTTAAATGGAGAATTGAAGAACACCGCTTTAATGAAGCAACCAGCAGGTTTTAAGTTAAAGGTGAAGAACATTTCGTGTAAAAGTTGAATAAATCAATTAATGGTTGAAAGCAGGCAGCAAAGGCTTGGAACGAAAAATTAGATGCAGTTTTGCAGAATCTTGGAGTTACTCAAGGTGAAGCCGATCCTCGCTTGCATGTCAAGAAACTCGAAAAGATAAAATCTATTTTATTAGTTATATCGACGATTTTATTATTGCTGGCAAAGATGAAGGTGAAATTATCAAAACCGGAGTGGAATTAGGAAAAAGTTTCCAGGTAACCAACTTATTAAAACTAAGACACTATCTTGGGATCCAAATTGATTAGCATAAAGATGGCATTTTCAGCATATTCCAGAGACATTATATAGAAAAAATTTTAAGGTCAACTAGATAACAGGACGCCAAACCATCCGAAGTTCCATTAGATGCTAGATGCGTGAAGGCAAGAGAAGGTAAAGATGACAACTCTTATTGGAAGCTTATTGGGAAGCTTTTATACATCTCAGTGAACACATAACGTGGTAGGGACTGAGAGGGATGGGAATGAAGATAATTGTAAAATATTTCAAGAGAACGAAGGAATTGAAGCCCAAACTTGGAGACGTAGTTTGCGAAGGTAAGGAATCACTAGTTGGGTACGCCCATGCATATTGGGCTCAAAATTGAGTAGATAGGGAACCAAACAGCGGTTTTCTATCCAAGTTCAAGTGTTTTGTTTCCTAGAAAATAAGGCTTCAGAGATGAAACGGAATTTTCGCTCTCGATAAAATAATGATTTCAATTCTTGATGATAAAAAAAAATTTTACATATATTTCTACATACATATATATATATATATATTCGCCTTTGACTGGCACAAAAGAAGTGTTTGGAAAAAAATTGCTTAGCAACGATAACCTTTCTATGTTTTTACGAGGATCGATTGAAATAGAAAAATGCGCGAATTAGTAACCTATTTTCCATAGTATTTTTCACACGGATTGACCTCGAACAAATCAATTTTCAAGATATGGAAGACAACATATGATTTGTTATTTTTCTTATTCACTGATTCCAAATTGTTTAGATTTTTTGGAATACTGGAATCATTGTTAAACCAATTCAAATTTTTCGAAATTGTTACCATTACAAATCTTCCCCTTTGGGAAACATAATATAAAAAATCGGTACTAATTCAGCATTCCCGGTCCAGTGGTCACCTATCATTGTAGGGAGATTTCTGGGAAAATTGTATATATTTTATTTCAGACAATTTTATGATTTTATATTTTGAAAAATTAATTTTAGGAGAATGTTTAAAAATATTTCCCAAGTTTTTATGGAAAGAACGTGGAAGATTTTAAGGAAATTTTATTAATTATTTAAGGAATGAAACAAATTTTAGGAAAAATTCGAATCATTCTAAAAGATATTTAAAATTTCTAAAAAAACCAAATATAATTAAACATTTCTAAACATTTCAACAAATTTAAAATAAATTGTAGATTTTTGAAGATTTTAAACCTTTTTAAGGATTCTGAATGGCTTTGAAAGAATAAAAAAATTTCTTGAGATTCCTGGAAAATTTTAATGACTTTTATATTTTGGAAAACTAAATAAATATAAGAGAATATTTAAAAAGATTTCCAAAATTACCAGAAAAGTACATTTTGAAAGATTAAAAAAAAATTCGGAAAAATTCTAATCATTTTAAAAGATATTGAAAAGTTCTGAATACATTTCAGAAGTAATTTAAAATTGTTTATTATTTTCTAAAATATAAAAACAAAATATACATTTTTAAAGATTTCGAAATAAAATGTTGTAATAAATAAATTTTCTTAAGATTTCTGGAAAAATTTGTAATGATTTTTTTTTAAATAAATTAATTTTAAGAGAGTATTTAAAATATCTCGGAACAAAATTTTGATGCATAGATAACCATTGGACAATATTATTAATTCAAAACAACTTAAAATTAAAATAATTTGGCTTCTAATTTAAACAATGCTTAGTTTAAAAAAATTGTAATTCGAAATTGCTCAGTTGAACATTTTTGAATTGTTGAGTGTTTGAATTAAAAATGTCTTAATTAAATATTTTTAACCTTCCGTTTTAGAAGTTTAAAATTTAAAAGAGTTTTTCAGCTTTAAGAGCTCGAATTTGTAATTTCAATGACCGTGAAAATTTTGTCCGAAATCGAAAAAAAAACACATAAGAATGTCTTAGACTTTAATAAAGAAAAGAAAAATTATAAATTGTTTATTGATTAAAAAATGAGCTATTTCTGCATCAAATCTGCAATTTATTGATTGAAAGTAAAATAAAAAGTAAATAAAAAAGTAATTATCATCTATTTTTTATGAATTAGGCCTTAGAATAATATAATAATATATAATACGATAAAGAAAGAAATAATAATAACATATAATGATAATTTTTCGAAAGTATATATAATATAATATCATCCATCTTACCATCAAAATTGAGTGCAGTGTTTAAAATAATAATTAATAAATAATAATAAATTGAAAAAGTAGATATTTATCAAATATTGCTAAAACCTTTCTGAAGAATGGGGGTACGTTTATTTAAAAACAAATGTAAATTGACATGTAATTTATTTTAAACACTGTACTTTGTATGGTAAGTTACGTAAAAGATAACTTCCTTACCGGCTCAAATGAGTATATTATTATATATTTTCGAAAAATTATCATTATATTAAATTTAATGTCTCAGGTTTAAGATGGTTACCTCCCAATATGTCAAAGGCATTTTTTGTTAGAGTTGGATTTTATTTTTTTGAATAGTCTGCTTTTTCAATTTATTATTATTCATTAATTTATTATTTCAAACACTGCACTCAATTTTGATGGTAAGTTGTTTCGATGGTGAGAAAAAAATAATTTTTTACTGCCAAAAAGGAGGATATTATATTGTATATATTTTCAAACAATTATCTTTATTTGTTATTATTATTGGGTATACTTCCGAAAAGGTCACTCAAGGGGTTTCTTTTGGACCCTAGTTGAACGCACTAAAAGGATTTTTGGCGCAGATCAATATAAATTTAATTATTAATAATTTCGACTTTTTTAAATTAGTTTTGTTTCAAAATCTCGAAAAATATTGATTTTCGAAAAAATGTTGTTCACAAAAGTTATAAATTTCTTCAGAATACATATTTTTTATATTTATACTTTTTTAATAAAATTATTGGGGAATTTTAAATGGCCCACACCCCCTCCCTCCACTCATGCCGACCGCTTTTCCAACGCAAAAAAAAACCACGCATCCTAGTGGTAGTCTTAAATATTTTTCATTGATAAAACTTTATTCTTTAAAACTTTTTTGGACACTAATTTCGCAAGTTTTGAAATGTTACAATCCAAAGAATTCAATAAAATTCAAATAGTAATTTAAATTCTTAAAAAGAAATCACTCAAAACAAAAGAATTCAATGAAATCAAAAGAATTCAATAAAATTCAAAAAGTAATTTCAAGAATTAAAAAAGGTTCACTCATATCAAAAGAATTCAATAAAATCCAAAGAATTCACTAAGATCCAAAGAATGCAATAAAATTCAAACAGTCATGTAAAGAATTCCAAAAACTTCACTCAAATCAAAAGAATTCAATAATGTCCAAAGAATTCAATGAGATCCAAAGAATTCAATAAAATTCAAATAGGCATGTGAAGAATTCAAAAAAATGCACTCAAATAAAAAAAATTCAATAAAATCCAAAGAATTCAATTGAATTCAAAGTCATTTTAAAAATTCAAAAAAGTCACTCATATCAAAAGAATTCAATGAAATCCAAAAAATTCAATAAAATTCAAATAGTCATATAAAGAATTTAAAAAAATTCACTTGTATCAAAAGAATTCAATAAAATCCAAAGAATTCGATAACATCAAAAAAATGGAATCAAATTCAAATAGTCATTTAAATTTTTTTTTAAATCACTGAAAACAAAAGAATACAATAACATCCACAGAATTCAATAAAATCCAAAGAATTCAAAAAATCCAAAGAATTTAAAAAAATCCAAAGAATTCAATCAAATTCAAATAGTAATTAAAATTTTTTTTTTCAAATCACTCAAAACAAAAGATTTCAATAAAATCCAAAGAATTCAATAAAATTGAAATATTCATTTCAAGAATTAAAAAAAGTTCACTCATATAAAAAAAATTCAATAAAATCCAAAGAATTCAAAAAAATTCAAATAGTTATTCAAAAATTTTTAAAAAGTCACTCAAATCAAAAGAATTCAATAAAATCCAAAGAATTCAACAAAATTAAAATAGTCATTTCGATAAATAAAAAAAGTTCACTCATATCAAAAGAATTCAATCAAATCCAAAGAATTCACTAAAATCCAAAGAATTCAATACAATCCAAAGAATTCAATCAAATTCAAATAGTCATTTAAGTTTGGTTAAAAGATCACTCAAAACAAAAGAATTCAATAAAATTAAAAGAATTCAATAAAATTCAAATAGTCATTTCCAGAATTAAAAAAAGTTCACTCATATCAAAAGAATTCAATAAAATCCAAGGAATTCAAAAAATTCAAATAGTTATTCAACAAAATTTTAAAAGTCACTAAAATCAAAAGAATTCAATAAAATGCAAAGAATTCAATCAAATTCAAATAGTCATTTGAAAAAAAAATTTTAATCACTCAAAGCAAAAGAATTCAATAAAACGAAAAGAATTCAATCAGTTCAAAAGAATGCAAAAGACTTCAAAGGACTTTAAAAAATAATTCAAAAAATTAAAAATAATTGAAAAGAATATCAAAACATTCAAGTAAATTCGGAAAAATTGAAAAGAATTCTTAAGAATTCGGAAAAATGTACATCTCAACTTAAGAATTCTAGAGAATTGAAAAAATTCATAAGAATTAAAAAAATTCAAATAGTCATTTAAAAAATAAAAAAAGTCACTCAAATCAAAAGAATTCAATAAAATCCAAAGAATTCAATAACATTCAAATAGTTATTTAAAGAATTCAACAAAATGCACTCAAATCAAAAGAATTCAATAAAATCCAAAGAATTCAAAAAAATTTAAATAGCTATTTAAAATTTTTTTTAAAGTCACTCAAATCAAAAGAATTCAATAAAATCCAATGAATTCAAAAAATTCAAATAGTTATTTAAATTTTTTTTTAAAGTCACTCAGATCAAAAGAATTCAATAAAAACCAAAGAATTCAGTAAAATCCAAAGAATTCAATAAAATTCAAATAGTCATTCAAAGAATTAAAAAAATTCACTCCAATCAAAAGAAATAATAAATTCCAAAGAATTCAAAAAAATTCAAATAGTTATTCAAACATTTTGAAAAACTCACTCAAATCAAAAGAATTCAATAAAATTCAAATAGTTATTTCAAGAAATAAAAAAAGTTCACTCATATCAAAAGAATTCAATAAAATCCAAAAATTAAAAAAAATCCAAAGAATTCAATCAAATTCAAATAGTAATTAAAATTTTTTTTTTTCAAATCACTCAAAACAAAAGATTTCAATAATACTTCTCCTTCCTCACTTAATCTAATTTCCCTCTCCTCATATACCTTCACTTTCCTACTTCCCAAACCATCGTTTCCCCTACTTCTTCACCGCCTTTTCCACCACTTTACGCACTATCACTTCTCCTCACTTCCCCTGCACTTTCATTTCCATCCACTTACACTGCTTTTCCTTTCCTCAGTTCCTCTCACTTCCCTACTATCACTTCCTTCACTTCCCCAACCCTTATTTCTCCTCATTTCTGGTTACTTCCTCTCCTCTCATAACCCCTACTTCCCCTTCCTCTCTTACAAAATTCCTTCTTCTCGTTTGTCTTCACTCACCTCACTTCTCCTTCCTCACTTCTTCTACTTTCCATGTTTCCATTTACCCTCACTGTCCTACTTCCCATCCCGTCCTTTTCCATACTTCCCACCCCCTTATTTGCCCTGTTTTTTCTCCTCCTTTTCCACTACTTCGCTTCTACGTCTTCGTTTTCACCCACTTTCACAACTTCCCCTCTCCTTATTTCTCTTACTTTACTACTATGACACCCCTCACATCACCATCTCTGATTTCTCCTCACTTCATGTACTTTCTCTCCCCTTATATCTCCTACTTCCCTTGCCTCTCTTACGAACGTTTCCTCTTCTTGTTTGACCTCACTTCCCCTGCTTCTCCTTCCTGACTTCTTCTACTTTCTCTCTCATCATTTACCCTCACTTTCATACTTTCTATCGCCTCATTTTCCCTGCTTCACTTCCGCCTTTTCCGCCACTTCACAAACTCTCACTTCCCCTTACTTCATATTCACTAACTTAAACTACTTTCTCTCTCCACATTTCCCCTTATTTCCCTACTATCACATTCCTCACTTCCCCATCCCTGATTTCTTCTCACTTTTCTTACTTCCTCTACCCTTATATCCTCTACTTCCCTTCCCTCTCTTAAGGGAATTAATCAATTAATTAATCTCTCTTAACAATAACTTCATCTCTTTTTGCCCTTCACTTTTCCTAGTTCTCCTCCTTCACTTCCTCTACTTCCCCTCTTCTCATTTCCCCTCACTCTTCTGCTATCACACCCCTCATTTCCTCATCCCTCATTGCTTCTCACCTTCTTGACTCCCTCTCCCCTTATATCCCCTACTTCCCCTCCCTCTCTTACCAACATACCCTCTTCTCGTTTGCCCTTTACATTTCCTGCTTCTCCTCCTTCACTTCTACTACTTCTCCTCACCTAATTTAGCCTCATTTTCCTACTTCCCATTCTCTCATTTCCCCTAATTCCCACTTCCTCATTTTCCCTGCTTCCCTCCGTCTTTTCCGCCACTTCACTCCACTTACTTTCCCTCACTTTCCCTCTGCCTTTATTTCCACCCACTTCCCCTCTCCTTATTTCCTCTCACTTCCCAACTATCACTCCCTTCACTTCCCCAACCCTCATTTCTCCTCAATTTTGTTTAATTTCACTCCCCTTATTTCCCCTGCTTCCTCTCCCTCTCTTACCAATTTCCCCTCTTCTCACTTCCCCTCACTTCCCCTATTTTCTCTTATTATCCTTCATTTTCTCCACTTTGCCTCCTCTAATTTTCTCTCACTTCTCCTCCTTGGGAAAAATATGATGGAAGGACGGATAAACATCCGGCAATCCGAGAAATCCAGTGTAATTCGAGTAATTTGGATTAATCCCATCATCCAGAGTAATCCAGATATTTCGGAGTAATTTACATAGGTAATCCAAATATTTTACAAGTATTTTTTTTTTTTTTTTTAAATAAAAATTCCATTTTTTGTTAAAAATTTATTTATTTAGTTGAAAAATTGTCATTTTTAGCAGAGAATTGATCTTTTTCATAGGAAATTCATGTTTTTAATTGCAATTTCAACTATTTGTTAAAAAATTAATCTACTTTACAAAAAATTCAACAATTTCGTTGAAAAGTCATTTTTTGCAATGAAAATTAAACTATTTTGGTGAAAAAATCCTGTCTTTAGTTAAAATCAAACTATGTTGTTGAAAATTCGTTTTTTTCGCTGCTGACAATTATATTTTGCATCTGAAAATTCAACTATTATCCATTTTTGGTTACAAATTTATCTTGTTTAATTGAAATTTCAACTATTAAGTTGAATAATTATGTATTTTGATGTTATTTTGTCTTTTTCGGAAGAAAATTATTCTTTGACTAGAATAATTTAATTTTCAACCAAAAAGGTTAATTTCTACAAAAAAAGACGAATTTTCAACAAAATATATTAATTTTTAACTAAAAAAAGATAAATTTTCAACCATAAATTAAATAGTTAAATTTCCGGTTAAAAAAGTAATAACCAAAGATATGAATTTTCAATTAAAGTTATAAAATATTCAATTTGAATAGTTACATTTTCAGTTAACAAAAAAATCAATTTCAACTCAGAAAAAAAACTAATTCTCAAAAAAGAAGTTACATTTTCAAACAAAGTGATGAATTTTCAATTAAAATAATAAATCTTTAAATAGAATAATTAAAACGTCAATCAAAAAGATTAATATTCAAACAAGAACATTAATTTCTACCAAAAAATATGAATTTTCAACAAAATACATGAATTTTGAACTAAAAAATATAAACTGTTAACCAAAAATTGATTAGTTGAATTTTCAGTAAAAAAATTAATGTTCAACGAAAGAGATGCATTTTCAACTAAAATGATGGAATATTCAATTGGAACAGTTCCATTTTCAGTTTAAAAAAAATTGTAACCAGAAAAAAAATAGTTTTCAAAAAATTAGTTACATTTTCTACCAAATTGATGAATTTTGAACTAAAAAGATAAATCTTCAACTGGAATAGCTGCATTTTAAACAAATTAAAAATGAATTTTTAACTCAAATGATGAATCTTTAACTATAGAAAAATTGAATTTTTAATCAAAAAGATTAATACTCAACCAAGAAGATTAATTTCTACCAAGAAAAACGAATTATCAAGTAAAAAGGATGATTTTTAAAATTAAAATCTTACAAAACACATGAGTTTTAAACCAAATAGTAGTTGAATTTTCAAATAAAAAAGATAAATTTTCAACTAAGAATAGAATAGTTAAATTTTTAGTTAAAGAAATTAATTTTCAACAAAAAAACGAATTTTTAAGAAAATAGTTAAATTTTCATAAGAGATAAATTTTCAATTAAAATGATGAATCTTTAAATGGAATATTTTAATTTTCAACCATAAAGATTGATATTCAATCAAGAAGATTAATTTCTACAATGAATGATGAATTTTCAATTAAAATTATGAACCTTCAACCAACAAATTTAAATTTGAACAGAAGAGATTAACTTTCAACCAAGTAATTAAATTTTAATTTCGAAAAGTTGAATTTAGAAAAATATGCGGTAGTTGATAATACAATCGAAAAAGATTTAAATTTTTAATAAAAAACAGTTGAATTCAGCAAAAAAAAAAATTTTCGAGTGTTTGAATTCAACATAAATTTCAAATTAAAAATATATTTTCAAGGACAAAAAAATAAACGAATTTTCAATAAAATAGTTAAATTATAGTTAAAAATATTAATTTGTGGTAAAAAAATTATCTTACAACAATATAGTTAAACTTTCAATTAAAATGATGAACCTTCAATCAACAAAATTAATTTTTAACAAAAGAGTTTAACATGAAACCAAGTAATTAAATTTTAATTTTAAAAAGTTGAATTTTGAAAAATATGTGGTAGTTGATAATTCAATCGAAAAAGATTTTAATCTTTAATAAAAAACAGTTGAATTCAGCGCAAAAAAGTTTCAAATTTTTTAATTCAACTTAAATTTCAAGTTAAAAATATATTTTCAACAACAAAAAAACAAATTTTCAATAAAATAGTTAAATTATACTTAAAAATATTAGTTTCTGACAAAAAAATTATGTTACAACAAAATAGTTCAAGTTTCAGCTAAAGAGATTAATTTTTTACAAAATGGTTACATTTTTCAACCAAAAATTAATTTTCAACTAAAATGATGGAATATTCAACTTGATTAGTTAAATTTTAAGTTAAAATATTACTTTCAACAACAAAAAACGAATTTTTTATAAAATAGTTCTATTTTGATTTAAAAATGTTAATTTCCGAAAAAAATGATGTTACAAGAAAATAGTTAAATTTTCACCCGAAAAGATGAATTTTCCACAAAATAGTTTAATTTTCAACCAGAGATTTTTAACCAAAAAAATATGATTCCTCGACAAAAAATACAATATTAATATTTCAACGAAAAAATATTTTAATTTCTAATAAAAAAACACTCAAATTCAACCAAAAAAGTCGAATTGTTAAGTAAAAATATTTCAGAAAGATTTTAAAGATTTCACAAATATTTCAATAATTTTACCAATATTTCTCAGATGTTAATTTTTTTTTTTTAATTTAAGAAAGATTTCAAAGATTTCATAATTTTACAAATATTTCGTAGATTTAATTTTTTTCAATTCAAGAAAGATTTAAAAGATTACATAATTTTACAAAGGCTTCGCAAAACTTGTAATGATTTCAGAAAGATTTTAAAGATTTCACAAATATTTCAATAATTTTACCAATATTTCTCAGATGTTAATTTTTTTTTTTTTAATTTAAGAAAGATTTCAAAGATTTCATAATTTTACAAAGATTTCGCAAATCTTTTAATGATTTTAGAAAGAGGTCACAAATATTTCAATAATTTTACAAATATTTCGTAAAGATACAATTTTTTCTTTTTAAAATTATAAAAATTTAAAATCTTCTCACTGACCGAAATATATTGTGTATTTTTTATTTACTCTAACTAATGCCTATTTCTTTTTAAATTAAGTTTTTTGATGAATTATCGTGTTAGTTTTTTTGATTTTTAAATTATAAAATTAAGGAAATGAAAAAAGGTAACTGGTTAGAACCCAATGCAAGTATAAATTTTGAATGAATTTTGCAGCAAAAAACTGAGGGTGAACATCAACATCCCGATGAAAACGGAACTGAAAGTGGAACAGGAGACTACACACAAGCATATCGAGGAGGACAGAAAATTATTAATTCAAGCGGCGATAGTGAGAATTATGAAAATGAGAAAGGTGCTCAAGCATCAGCAGCTCGTAGCTGAAGTTTTGAACCAATTAAGTACCAGGTTCAAGCCAAGAGTGCACGTAATTAAGGTAAATACTTGATTATTATTTTATTTATTATTATTTATATTTAAAAAAAAATCCCTAAAATGGCTAAAATCAAGAATTCTTACCCATTTTAACTTTTTTCTATTTCAATTTTTAAAAATCCATTAAAATTCCTACAATCAAGTATTTTTAGCACTTTTTCTTTCTTCCCTTGAAATAACTACGATCCCCTAAAATGCCTAGAACTAGGATTTGGACCTTTTGTCCATTTTTCAATTATTACTCTTATGTTTTAAAAAATCTTCTGAAATTCCTAAAATCAAGAATTCTTACTCCTTTTTTTATCCATTCTCTCTTTTTCTTTTTAATTTAAAAAATCCCTTAATCTAGAATTTTAAACTATTTCCCCGTTTAGTTTAAAGAATCCCAATGCAAAATATTTGTAAAATTATTGTATATTTGTGAAATCTCTAAATATTTGTAAAATCTTTAAATATTTTGGTAAAGATATTGAAATCTTTTCAAAGCTTTCTGAAAATTTTAAAATTTTTGCGAAATCTTTTAAAATCTTTGTGAAATTTTTGTAAAATTATTGAAATCTTTGCGAAATCTTTGTAAAATTATTGAAATTTCTGTGAAGTATTTTGAAATCTTTACACATTTTGCGAAATCTAAGTAAAATTATTAAAATTTTTGTGAAATTGTTTCAATATTTATTAAATCGTTGAAGTATTTTGAAATCTTTACCAATTTTGGGAAATCTTCTTAAAATTATTGAAATTTTTGTGAACTCTTTAAAAATGTTGCGAAATCTTGGTAAAATTATTAAAATCTTTAAATTTTTGTGAAGTCTTTCTGAAATTTTTAACAATTTTGCGAGTTTTTTGTAAAATTATTGAAATCTGTGAAATCTTTGCGAAATATTGATAAAATTATTGAAATCTCTGTGAAATATCTTGAAATCTTTTTGTCATCTTTAAAAGTTTTGCGAAATTTTTGTAAAATTATTGAAATTTTTGGGAAATCTTTAAAAATTTTGGTAAAATTATTAAAATCTTGAAATTTCTGTGAAATCTTTGAAAATTTTGCGAAATTTTTGTAAAATTATTGAAATCTTTGTGAAATCTTTTTAAACCTTTCTGAAATCTTGGCGAAATATTTGTAAAATTATTGAAATCATTGTGAAATCTTTATGAAATCTTTTTAAACCTTTCTGAACTCTTTTCGAAATATTTGTAAAATTATAGAATTCTTGAAAAAATTTTCGGAATCTTTGTGAAATTATTGAAATATTTGTAAAATCTTTAAAAATGTTGCGAAATCTTGGTAAAATTATTAAAATCTTTAAATTTTTGTGAAGCATTTTACGTGCATAAAGCGGTTGACTTTCAACCAAGCGAGTAACTGGATGTCATATTACAATCATCAGTTGACTTTTAACCGGCGAATGATCCTTTTGGTTACATCTGAAATTCAACCTACTTTTTTACTGAAATTCAGATTCTTGTACTACTATGATACATTTGATATAATAGAGTTGAACTCAATGTAGAAAAGATCGAACTTTGAAGAAAATCGAGTGCGAAGTGCGAGATGCGTGATGAGAATGTTTTCGTTAAAGACGAAGGAGGCTCAACAAAAGACAATTCACAATTACCAAATTATAGTTGTCGATGCTTTGTCCTTTAACTTTAAAAGGTCTGTGAACGTTGATATAATGAAATAAATAATCTTCAATAAAGTGTGTTTCGACATAGTACAAGATTAGATTAATTATAATTAAGCTAGCAGTAAATATATACGCGCGCGAAGTTCGCGTTCACTTCTACGTATTTTTATTTCCTAACATTAAAAATATAATTAATGCCGGGAGTTATATTGATCATTTCACAACATCAATTAAGAAGAACCTGTAAAAAATATAAACAATTAAAAAATTTATTCCCAAACAAAATTGTAAAAATTAACAATAATTCATCATTTGAAATTAGAATCGTTTGAAATTTAAACAAAAATCATTTAAATTTTAAAGGAATTGAAATTGTATTATTTTGAATTAAACTTGTTCCAGATTACATAATTAAAAATTAAAAACATTTAAATTCAATGAATTTCAATTTTAATTGCTTAAAATTTGACAATTTTAAATTAAGAACTAAATTAAATGCTTCAATCTCGAAGTTTTTTAAATTATAGAATTATACATTTTTATCACATGAAAAAATTAAAATATAATATTAAAATTCATTTGGCAAATTTTTCCAAAATCAAAAAGAAATTCACCTTTATTTTCTCAGTTCAAAATAGAAAAATTTTCAAATGTAAACCTTTAAAATTGAATTATCCTAAAAATAACATTCAAAATGAAGTAATCTCAAATATAAAACATCACAGGTAAAAGAGTGTACTACGGAACGTTGAAAATTAAACAAACCCGAACTTTATTTAAATATAAGCAACATTTCATTGCCGAGAATTGCGATATTAAAACTTTTTTATACTCGAACCCTTGGACAATTCTTCAGCATGAAAATTCAGATTTCTAAAATTGTAACCATTAAAAATTTAAGAAGTTATTCAATTACTAAAGAATTGATTTAAGACAGTTTTATTTGTATCTATTTTGATTTCAAAAACACGATTTTAAACTTTTTCATTTCAAATCGTTTGACCTTTAACAATTAATTAGGAATTATTAGTAATTCTTGAAATTTTTCAATAAAATATTTTTAAATTTTAAATGATTCATTTTTTTAAATCTTCAACTAAAGTCAGACGATTTCAATGTCAAATTCTAAAATCTTTTTATATAATATTTGGAAGGAAATTTTTTAAAGAACATTAACTAAAAAAAGTGAAATTGTGTAATAAAATTGCAAAAGAAAGCTGAAAAAGAAATATGTTAAAAGAAATCATTTTTTAAAAAACATATACTCTAGAAAGTTAATTTGTGTAACATAATTGCACAAAAGGAGTTAAAATAAGAAAAGTGTGTTTCTAAACAACAATGTAATTGGCTCATAATTGCCTATCAAGGCTTTCAACATTGAATTTTGAAAGATTTAATAGTGACATTGTCCTGACATTTTTAATTTCTTAATTTGAAACTATTATTGATTCGGGAAGATTTCGATGTAAAATTTTTGAATTATCCAGAGTATCAATTAAAATTTGTGTCCAATATTAGCAGTCGAATTTTCAATATAAATCTAAAATATTTCAGGGTGGCCTGGAGAAATGAACACAAATTTCGGGTCATTTTTCAGATTAAAAATTTGTCTAGGTCAATAATAATGCTTGTTTTTATTAGAAAGATCATGAAAAACCATATTGTAACTGAACTCTAAACAACACTTTTTTAAATAATAATAAAAGAGTTGACAATTAGATGCTTTCTAATTGGAATAATCAAAAATGATTTTATTCAAACATGAAGTCGTTAACAATTATTAATTAGGGGCCTTCCATGAACCACGTGGCTTCTTCAGGGGGCGGGAGGGGGTCGACGAAAGGCCACGTATTTACGACGTAAAGCGCCAACATAACCTATATTTCTTTTAAAGTATTGAATCTCCATTGAAATGTATAACATATAATTTTCTAAATAATAAAAATACCAATTTCCGACGAAAAACACTGACAGAATCCAAAATTTTTAAAAGATTCTCGATGTTGATCAAATTATATTGATTTTGGGTTCAATCTGCCAATTTTTGATGTAAAACACTATCGTTACTTAAAATTGTTAAAAAAATATGAATCTCCATGGACTAAAAATTCCGATTTCCGGTGTAAAACGCTACCATAACCTAAAACTGTTTAAAAGTTGTGAATCTTCATTGAAATGTTTAAAATCTAAATTTTTATTGAAAGTATTAATTTACGACGTAAAACGCCAACATAACCTACATTTCTTTAAAAGTATTGAATCTCGTTGAAATGTATTATATATAATTTTTAAAATAATAAAAATACTAATTTCCGACCAAAAACTCTGACAGAATCCAAAATTTTGAAAAGATTCTATATGTTGACCAAATTATATTCATTTTTGTTCAAAACTACAAATTTTCGATGTAAAACGTCAACGCAACCTAAAATTGTTCAAAACTTATGAATCTTCATGGACTAAAAATACCGATTTCCAGGGTAAAACGCTACCATAACCTGAAACTGTTCAAAAGTTGTGCATCTTTTTTCAAATGTGTAAAATATAATTTTTGATTAAAAATATCAATTTACGACGTGGAAGTGTAAAACGCTAACATAACCTACATTTCTTTGAAAGTATTGGATCTCTATTGAAATGTATAACATATAATTTTCTAAACAATTAAAATAACAATTTCCGACAAAAAACACTGACAGAATCAAAAATTTTCATATGATTCTAGACGTTGATCAAATTATATTGATTTTGGTTTGAATGTACCAATTGTCGGTGTAAAACACTAACGTAACTTAAAATTTTTCAAAACTTATGAATCTTCATGGACTAAAAATACCGATTTCCGGTGTAAAACGCTACCATAACCTGAAACTGTTCAAAAGTTGTGCATCTTCTTTCAAATGTGTGAAATATAATTTTTTATTTAAAGTATCAAATTACGACGTAAAAGTGTAAAACGCTAACATGACCTACATTCCTTTAAAAGTATTGGATCTCCATTGAAATATATGACATATAATTTTCTAAATAATTAAAATACCAATTGCCGACGAAAAACACTGACCGAATCCAAAAATTTTAAAAGATTCTACATGTTGATCAAAAAATATATATTTTGGTTTGAATCTGCCCATCTTCGGTGTAAAACACTAACTCAACTTAAGATTGTTCAAAACTTATCAATCTCCATGGACTAAAAATTTTGATTTCCGGTGTAAAACGCTATCGCAACCTGAAACTGTTTAAAAGTTGTGAATCTTCTTTGAAATGTTTAAAATATAATTTTTTATTGGAAGTATTAATTTACGACGTAAAAGTGTAAAACGCTAACATAACCTACATTTTTTCAAAGTTATAAATCTCCATTCAAATGTATAACATATAATTTTTTGAATAATAAAAATATCAATTTCCGACAAAAAATACTGACAGAATCAAAAATTTTAAATAGATTCTAGATCTTGATCAAATTATATTGATTTTCGTTGAATCTGCCAATTTTCTGTGTAAAACACTAACGTAACTTGAAATTGTTCAAAACTTATGAATCTTCATGGACTAAAAATACCAATATCTGGTGTAAAACGCTATCATAACCTAAAATTGATAAAAACTTATGAATCGTCATTGAAATCTTACGAATTCATACTAAAAATGTCAATTTCTGGTGTAAAACGCTACCATAACTTAAAACTGTTTCAAAGTTGTGAATCTTTTTTGAAATGTTTATAATATAATTTTTTGTATTAAAATTACCAACTTTTGATGTAAAACACGTAACCTAAATTTGTTCAAAATGATTGTAAGTTTACTTTTTGAATTCAAGTGATTTTGATTTAAAATAACCAATTTCCTGTAAAAAACACTAACATACCCTATTATTGTTAAAATATTGTAAATATTCTTTGAAAACTATTGATTTTTTCTTAATAATCTCAATTTTTTACAATAAACACTAACGTAATAACAGAACAAAATTTTTTTTAAGATTATAAATCCGTATTTGAAATGACTGAATTCTAGTTACGAAAATGAAAATTCAACTATTTTGTTGAAAGCTTGTCTTTTTGGTTTAAAAATTCATCTATGTTGGTAGAAATTAAATTGTTTAGTTAAAAATGCAACAGTTGGGTTCTTTATCAATTTGAAACAGTAAAATTGTTTACTATTATCAATTAGTGACTGAATTCTAGCTATAAAGCAGCTATTTTTTACTGATAATTCTTTTTCGCTGGAAAATTCAACTAGTTTGTTGAAAATTCTTTTTTTTTTTATTTGGAAATTCGTCTCTTTTAGTAGAAATTTAATTTTTTTTTAGTTAAAAATGTAACTGGCTATCTCTCAATTTTAATCAGTTTACAATTTTAATCATTTATTTAGTGTCTAACTTCTAGTTACGAAAATAAAAATTCGGCTATTTTGTTGAAAGCTTTTCTTTTTGGTTTAAAAATTCATCTATGCTGGTAGAAATTAAATTTTTTTATTTAAAAATGCAACAATTGGGTTCTCTATTAATTTTAAACAGTAAAATTGTTTACTATTATGTATTAGTGACTGAATTGTAGCTGTAAACCAGCTATTTTTACTGATTAATCTTTTTGGCTTGCAAATTCAACTATTTTGTTCAAAAGTCTTTTTTTTTTGTTTTGAAAATTCATTTCTTTTGGTAGAAATTTCATTTTTTTTTAATTAAGAATGAAACTATTTGGTTATCTCTCAATTTTAATCAGTTTACAATTTTACTAATTTAATTAGTGACTGACTTCTAGTTACGAAAATGAAAATTCAACTATTTTGTTGAAAGCTTGTCTTTTTGGTTTAAAAATTCATCTATGCTGGCAGAAGTTAAATTGTTTAGTTAAAAATGCAACAGTTGGGTTCTCTATTAATTTGAAACAGTAAAATTGTTTACTGTTATGAATTAGCGACTGAATTCTAGCTATAAACAAGCTATTTTTTACTGTTTAATCTTTTTTGGTTGAAAATTCAACTATTTTGTTGAAAATTCGTTTTTTTTTTAAATTTGAAAATTCAAATCTTTTGGTAGAAATTTTATTTTTTTAAATTCAAAATGCAACTGTTTGCTTCTATGTCAATTTTGAAACAATAAAATTGTTTACTACTATCAATTAGTGACTGAATTCTAGCTATAAATCAGCTATTTTTTACTAATTAAATTTTTTGTAGTAAATTCAACTACTTTGTTGAAAACTCGTCTTTTTGGTTTGAAAATTCCTTTCTTTTGGTAGAAGTTTAATTTTTTTTTTTTTAGTAAAAAATCCAACTGTTTGGTTCTCTATTAAATTTAAAACAGTGAGATTGTTTACTAATATCAATCAATGTGTGAATTCTAATTATTAATCAGCTTTTTTTTACTGTTTAATCTTTTTTGGTTGAAAATTCAACTATTTTATTGAAAACTCGTCTTTTTGGTTTAAAAAAATCGTCTCTATTTGTATAAGTTATTTTTTTTAGTTAAAATTTTAACTATTAGATCGACAAAGAAGATTTTTCTTAAAAATTCATATTTTTAGGTAAGAAATTCAACTGTTTTGTATAAAATTAATCTTTTGGCTTGACGATGCAACTACTTTGGTCAAAATTCGTTTTTTATTTGAAAATTCATTTCTTTTGGTAGCAATTTAATTTTTTAGTCAAAAAAACTGTTTAGTTATCTCTCAATTTCAATCAGTTTACAATTTTAATAATTTAATTAGTGACTAACTTCTTTTGCGAAAATTAAAATTCAATTATTTTGTTGAAATCTTGTCTTTTTGGTTTAAAAATTCATCTATGTTGGTAGAAATTACATTTTTTAGTTAAAAATGCAACAGTTGGATTCTCTACTGATTTCAAACAGTAAAATTGTTTACTAATATCAATGAGTGACTGCATTCTAATTATAAATCAGCTTTTTTTACTGATTAATCTTTTTTTGGTTGAAAATTCAACTATTTTGTTCAAAAGTTGTTTTTTTTTTTTTATTTGAAAATTAATTTATTTTGGTAGAAATTGCATTTTTTATTTAAAACTCTAACTGTTCGGTTATCCCTTAATTTTAATCAGTTTACAATTTTACTAATTCAATTAGTGACTGAATTCTAGTTACGAAAATGAAAATTCAACTATTTTGTTGAAAGCTTGTCTTTTTGGTTTAAAAATTCATCTAAAAAAAAAAATTTCAAAACCCCCCCCCCCCCCCCAACACCTCTTTTTAATCAGAACAGTATTTTAGTTTATCTCTAAGTGAATCAGACTTACATTGAAAGAGGAAAGTTATGAACATTTCGAAAATATGAAAAAAATGGTTGGTTTGTTTAATTAACATAATATTCAGATAGGTAAGAAGAAAAAATAAAAAAACGTTACGCGAAGAATGTTTAATACAGAGTACGTGAATATTTTAGAAAATTAGAATTTACCAAAATTTTCAAGAAATTAAAAACCAAGATAATTCTCAAAATAATCAATCATATTTAAAAAAGGAATTCTGAGATATTGCAATTAGGTTTCTAGATAAAATAGAATAAAAAAAAATTCTCTCATTAAAAGAGAATAGAGTTTTCAAAATTACTCCTACATCACATAGTTATAATTTGATCCAGAACTGAAGAGAATTTTAACAATTCCGTAAAATCCACAAAAAGAAACTTAGAATATGCTCTAAGAAAAGTAACAGAAAATTTTTTTTCATAAGAATAATAATAAGAGTCTATATAAAATTTAACTATCAAGAACATTTTTTGAAAATGTACTCTGAATGATATTTTCACTGAAAATAAAAACGTAGTATATAATATATAATGTATAATATTATATAATATAATATATAATAAACATAGAGGAAAAATAACAAAGTATGGTATACAATAAATTTGATCAAATAATGTATTAGTTCAATATTAAGATACTTAGCGGTACATATAATAAGATTATGCACATATTTTTGTATATGGCATCTTTCTCATATAAACTTTGGTTATAGAAATCGAGGGTATAAAAACTTATTTTTGATGAGTAACTGGGTGATTTATACATTGGAAAATTATGCACATCCTATTAGCAGCCTTATTTTTTGATAAGTACCAGAATGACATTTTTTTTAATTATCATAACATGCATCAGGTGTAATTATAAAAAGTTTTTAAAACGTAACTATAAAAAAACCTGAAAAAACGAAAAAAATGTGTTACTGCAAACAAACCTGAAAACGTGTAAAATTTTGAAAATTTAGGATAATGCCAGAACCTTACTTCTGATAAGTATCTCGGCTATTTTAAGATTTTTGAAAATATGTACATCCCATTAGCAACCATATTTTATGAACAAGTACCAGGCTGATAGTTTTAAAAAACATATTACAACATATATAATGTGTAAAGATTGTCTTTAAATATTTTTAGAATCTGGGAATGATTTTTTGAAATATTGCTAATATTTCGAATATTTTGGCATCTTTAAAATCTTTGTGAAATCTTTGCATCCTTTCTGTAATTTTTAAAAACTTTGTAAAATCATTGAAATCCTTCTGAAATCTATGTTATATTGAGAAAACTTCTGAAAACTTTGTGAAATTTGTGAAAAATTGGTGAAATCATATTTACGAGTCGGTTGCCATATTCGGGGTAGAAATTAAAATAATTGAAATCCTTTAAATCTTTGTAAAATCTTGAAATGATTTTTGAAATATTGATGATATTTTAAATATATTAGAAACTTTAAAATCTTTGAAAACTTTGTAAAATTTTTTCAATTTCTCTGAAATCTTCCAAAACTTTGTGAAATCTTCGAAGTCCTCTTGAAATCTTTTGTATATTTAGGAAATATTTTAAAACTTGGTGAAATCTTTGAAAAATGGATAAAGTCATCTTTACGAGTTGGTTACCATATTCAGGATAGAAATTAAAATCATTGAAATCCTTTAAATCTTTATGAAATCTTGGAATGATTTTTGAAATATTGATAATATTTTCCATATTTTGGAATCTTGAAAACCTTTAAAAACTTTGTGAAATCTTTGAAATCTTTAAAAACTTTGTTAAATCTTTGCAATCTTTCTGAAATCTTTAAAAACTTTGCGAAATCTTCGAAATCCTCCTAGAGTCTGTGTTATATTCATAAAACATGTGAAAACTTTGTGAAATCTTTGAAATCTTTGAAAACTTTGTGAAATATTTGCAATCGTTCTGAAATCATTAAAAACTTTGTGAAATCTTTGAAATCCTTCTTAAATATTTTTTATATTTATATAACATTTGAAAACTTTGTGAAATATTTAAAAAGTGGATGAAATCATATTCACGAGTCGGTTGCCATATTCGGGATAGTTGATTGTACAGATCATAGCCAATATTAAATGACATAATATTAATGTCAGTAATCAATTCATGTTACCACACAAAAGGAAAATTAAAATTCAATAATTATGTGGTTCAATATTATTAACAAAATAATCAGTTTAGAACGTAAAAATTAATAAACAAATATTTTCATTGAAACATCCGAATAAATTTGACTTTATATTTTTAAGATAATTATAATTCCAATTACCGTTTTAAATTAATTTCAGAATAAATTCGAACGTATTTACATATAATTGTCAGAATGAAATTGAGACAGTCATTCTAAAACAGCACACATATTTAAAAAAATTATATAGTTGCAACAGAGATATGTAAAACATAAATGTCCTGTTATTATACGAATTATAGCCAACATTCAACTAAATAACCTTGAAATGAATAACTAATTCATGTTCCTTAACATAGAAAAATCATAATTCAATCTTTATGTAATTTAATATATTGAAAAAAAAAATCAGCTGAAAAAAATCAATCATTAAAAAAAATAAGAAGCATTCAACTATAATTTTTATTCAGGCATTCAAACAATTTTTACTTCACATTTTTTTCAATTTTCATTTCTGAAAATTTAATTTATTAGTAACCTTCTCTAGCAATCTGAGAAAAAATTAAAACATATTTACATATACTTTTGGAAAATAAATTCATATAATCATTTCGCAACATTACGAATATTGACAGAAATTACATAATTGGAATAGAGGTATTTTCAATGTAAAAAAACTTTTATTATACAAATTATAGCCAATATTCAATTACAAAACTTTCAAGTCAATAGTACTTATGTACTTATTTGAAACAAATCAGAATCAATCTTAATGTAATTTAATATTTTGAGAAAAATATTTGATTGGTTATAACCTTTTAAACTAATTCCTGAAATTGTAAGTTTCAGTATAATCAGTGAATAATTAACTAATCAGTTTACAACATAAAAAGCATTACACAATTATTTTTATTAAAACCTTCAAATAATTTTTACATTATATTCTCCTTTGACTTTGGAATTTAATTTCTATAAAGTTAATTTATTATTATACTTTCAAACTAATTAAATAAAAATTAAAATATGTGTACATATGATTTTGAGAATTGCATTCAGATAGTCATTTCACAATGTCACAAGCATTTGAAAAGATTATATAATTACAATAAAGGTATTTTAAAGAAAAAATGAACTTTTATTATGAAAATAATAGCCCATATTCAATTACATAATCTTCAAGTAAATAACTAATTTATGTTACTTCATTGAAAATAAATTCAATTCCAATCTTTATTTAATTGAAAATTTAAAACAAAATTAATCGACCAATAATTGATTGAACTATTCGCAACATAACAAGCATGAAACTATTATTTTCATGAACACATTCAAATAATTTTTACTTTATATTTTGCTTGACCTGAAATTTAATTACTGAAATTTTAAATTATACATAACTTTTTATACAAATTTTCAAAAAAATTCAGACATAGTATTCAGATATAATTTTTAAAATGGAACCCAGATACTCATTTAAGCATTGATCTATACTTTTTTTTGAAACATTTTAAAATAATTTTTACATTATATATACATATATAACATATATATACAACATATATGTTTTCTGTTTGACATTGCATTTCTATACATTTAATCCAATAATAAACTTTGAAACTAATTTAAAAAAATTTTAAATATGTATGCACATATCATTTCGAAAATTTAATTCATATATGTATAGTCATTTCACAACGTAAAAAACACTTTTAAAAAATAATTAATTAATCAGTTTAGAAAATAAGAAGCATGAAACTATAACTTTCATTAAAAAATTCAATTAATTTTTACTTTATGTTTCTTCAAGTTTGCGAATTAAGAGAGATTGTACTTTAAAATATATCACTGCGGTGACGCCACAAATTGAGATCATTTTGTCATTCATCTAATCTAATCAAGTAGAATATAGTATAGTACGTACAATAATATTGGCTCCCATGCAGAAATTTTGACGTGGCCCCGGTCGGGCACGGATCTGGCCAAATCCGGCTCGGATCAGGAAACCGACCTGGGGCAGACCCGTGATGAAACACACGGCCCGATCCGTGCCGGACGTGGCAGCCCGATCTGGCTGCCACTTTTTCAACTTTTGAATTTTCTCATAAACTTCGGGGGGGGGGGGTGCTCCCCCAAAACGCCTCCATGCATTCGCCACTGTCAACTATTATATTGTTCATTCAGGATTGATCTATTTTGATTTGAAATTCATGTATTTTGGGAAAAGTTAAAAGTACTTCAGTAGGAAGTTCAACTATTTCGTCGAAAAAAGCGAAATTTGTTATTGGAAATTCAACTCTTTTGATGAAAAGTGTTGTTTTTGGTTTGAAAATTCATGTTTTTGGTAGAAAAATGTGGTAGAGGATGCAGCTTTTTTGTTGAAAATGTGTCTTTCATGGTTGAAAATTTAACTATTTGGTTGAATTTGAACTAATTTGTTGAAAATTTAGTTGTTTGGTTATTCTTCTTGGTTTGAAAATGGTAAAAAATTCAACTACTTGATTGAAAATGAACTTTTTTGTTGAAAATTAATATTTTCGGTATGAAAATTCAACCATTTGGTTGAAAATCCATGTATTTTCTGAGAAAAAAAAATTAACTATTTTGGTAGAAAGGTCAACTATTTGGTTGAAAAGTAACTTTTTTGTTAAAAATTAATATTTTCGGATCTAAAATGCAAAATTTGTGTAGAAATTCCTTTTTTTTACTTAAAAATTCAACAATTTGGTGGAAATTTTTTTTTCTTTCTTGGTTGAAAATTCGGATTCTCTTTTCAAGATTTATCTCTTTTGGTGAACAAATTTTTATTTTTTTTTATTTTTTTGTTGAATTCAACTGTGTTTCATATCAAATTAAAATATTTTTTGGTTGAAATAATATCAACTATTACTTTTTTCATTTGACATGTCTATTACTCAATTTAAATTTTATCCTAACTATATATTGTTGTTCACTTGCCGAAATATATTGTATTTTTTATTTACTTTAACTATAAGGCCTATTTATATTAACTTCAGTTTTTACGTGTTACAATCTTAGTTATTTTGATTTTTAAATTATAAAATTAAGGAAGTGAAAAAAGTAACTTATTAGATAACTTAAGGTTACTTTATTTAGTAACTGTAACTAGTTATAGTTACAAGTAACAAAAAAAGTAACTTACCCAACACTGCATTAGAGACATTTGAATTATATAGTATTTTAAGTCTAACGCCTAGAGACCCTAGCGATGGATTGGCAGCAGTGCCGTCTTCGGGAGAGAGCAGCGCGAAGCCTCTAGCGGCAGTCGGTCGTCGGCCGTTGAACGAATAATCGGTTCGTGAGAGAACGTCTTTGCCTTTGTGGCGCAAAGCCTATCTGGCATGCTTCTTTTGGCCTTCGTGGCGTGTGGCTATCGCGGGCGATCGGTTTCGGGCCGACGGGCCGTTTCCTTTACTCTGTAACCACTGTAGTTATTTAATTCATATAATAAACAGTAACATAGTCTTAAGGGAGTGTCTCGTTATTTGTTTGTTCCTGGAACTCGTTCTAACAATTTATTTGAAAAATGACATTTCTTTTCATTTATCAAATAAAAAATTTTATTACGGCAATATAATTTATAAGTAAGTTAAGGTTTAAACAAATTTAAGAGTCAATCATAACGAATTGAATTATGATTCTATTCACAATTTTTCGAGATGATAAGGATGACAGAATTTACATACAAATAAGATATGAGAAATCCATTATGTACTCCTTTGACAGAGAAAAAAAATGAAAATGAACTTCTTATTAGAGGCTACAGGCATCATCCTGTAGTGCCTTCTAATTATTTTAAACATATATTTTGCAACATTAATTAAGTATGAATAACATAGAAAAAAGAAGTATACGCTCAACCAATGAGAGGAATTTTTAACCAAAAAGATTAATTTTCTACCATGATTAATAATTTTCCATAAAAAAAGACGAATTTTCAACGAAATAGTTACACTTTCAACTAAAGACATGAATTTTCAACTAAAATGATAAATCTTAAATGAAATAAAATACGTATTAAAAAAAGAATAGTTTAACTTTTAAAAAATTAAATGAATTTTCAATTGAAACGATGAATTTTCTACCATGAAGATTACTTTTCTACCAATAAAGACAAATTTTTAACAATATTCATGAATTTCCAACAAAGTACTTACATTTTCAATCCAAGAAATGAATTTTTAACAAAATAGTTCAACGATTGCCCAAGGAGTGGATAGGTAAACACATCATCGAGCGCGAAGCGCGAGATAAATATATTATCGAGCGCGAAGCGCGAGAACCGACAGTCGCGCAGATTTTTTTAAATTTATAATATCATAAGGAAAATACCTTGTTCGTTTTATGCGGGCTAAATAACTTTTATGGCCAGTGTGGAGACCTACAGTTAGTGATAGTATGGATGGATCGGCGATGGGGTGAGCGACCGATGAAGGGTCAGTTGGCCCGCAGCTCTGAGGGCGTCTGTTTCGTGATCAATGTAGATCGAAATACAGACTAAGTTTGGTTTATTAATTATGTGATGAATCGCTCTGTTGTAAAATATTGGTTGTTCTTCTGGAGTTTGAAATGAACAACTTATTATCACTAGAACAGGACTATTCATTAGACCCCGATTTATGGGACAGGTATTGTTTTCCTTTCACATATTTTATTTCATGATTCCTATATGTTACGTAATTAATAATATTACACAAAGTCAATCGCACAAATTAGATACATATAAAAAAAAATTGAATGAAAAAAAGAGAGAGTTTCGAATGGAGATAGACGGCTATGAGCCATTCAGGAAATGTATATAGATACAGAAGGCTGTGAGCCATTAGTGAATGAATATTGTTTGATATACATGTATACAAGAGGCTGTGAGCCATTCATGAATAATTTTTTTTTGAAATACGTGTATAAATGCGGCTCTAAGCCATTCATCAATGAATCTCTTTAGGCTGTGAGCCAGTATAGATCGTAATTTCTCTTTGTTTATGCACATATTGCTTATAAATTTGATGGGAACAATAACTGATTTCTGAACAATCACGGGTTGTAAAGAGGAATTATGAATTATACTAAGTATTCTCTTTACTTTTATTCACAGAAACTTGCTTAAAGTACAACTATCATCATGGGAGACACAGGTATGCAACCTTTTTTGTGTGGAACTTTGGATAGGGCTGAAACTCGTGGATAATGGGGAAAGTGGCTTAGGTCTGTCTAATTACATTTTGCATCAGAAGAAATTGTAGATAATGTAGAAGACTCTTTTTCGGGATTCTCAAGTTGTATCATTTATTGAAATCTTTAAAAATATTTGTTTCTACATATTAGCTTAAAATCAATTTTTCAAAAAAAAAAAAAAATTATTTTTAATTTCCCAGCAACGAATTCGTCAACAATTTTTTCATCTGAGATTTCATCAGAAAAACCTGAAGCAGATTCATTGTTAATTGTTTCGTCCGAAGTTTCACATAAAAATCTGCAGCCAATTCATCAACAATTGCTTCATCCGAGAAAATTTGATTTCAATATTTTCAAAGAAACCGTCGCCATTTGGTCAAATTTGACTATATTTTCTCATTTTCTGGCGACTTTCGAAAGAGAACAAAAAGATCTATTAGAATCAGGAATAAAATATGAGAATTTTTTTGGATACCACAATATTTAAAAAAAATGTAAAATTTTTTAGTAAACTGCTTCACCACCTTTAAAAGTTCAAATACTCATAACTTTGTTAAAAAATCCTTTTCAATTAATCGGTGCAATACGTGTCGTCTAAAAACCCTTGAAAAACAACATATTTTGTGACGAAACGGTTCGGCGACTTGAGCGTGCCCCCCCCCCTCCCCACACCTTCAATTGATTCTCATTTAGAAAAAATGGATAAAAGAAGTATTTGTCATTAACTTTTTGTATATGAAAGTTCACCAACCTCTTAAGTAATGTTTGAGGAAAAATTTCCACATAAGAACTATTTATTTGACCCCCCCCCCCCACCGAAAACCATCTATCACTTTTCTACTTTTTCATAATGAATTATTAAATAATTGCCAAGTATGTTAATTTAGAAATATAATTCTTGAATCTCATCTACTGTATCATTAATCCCGAAAAATAATAACTTTTCATGATTTACAGGCAATAAAAAATTGCTTAAAGGAACAATAATAGTTTAAAAGGTATATTTTGCATTTTTTCTGCATTTTTCAGGTACAATATATACATATATATATATATATATATATATACTCCTGAAGGCCCAGATTAAGAAAGCACAGGAGAAAAACTTCCGTGAACAGCTCCTCGACAAGAAGATGCAAGGCATCTTCCACAGAAATGTGGAGGATCTGTCGATGTCGTATGAGCTAACATTTGCTTTTCTTGAGAACAAACTTTCTAAACCGGCAATAATAAAACTTTATAATTAAGTCCACACCTAGACAGTATGAAACTATAAGGCCAAGGGGCGGTCTATGAACTACTTCACCAATCATAGGGCAGAAAGAGGAAGTTTCAACAGGAAGTTCGTACGGAAGCAGAGAAGTGGAAAAATATGTTTCCTGATGACAAATTTTAACAATCTTTGCGAATTTCGCAAAAGAAAACCTGGCAACGATACAGTACAATGATAACCTAATGAGCTTGGAAATTGCTCTCATATTTCATATCTTGCGATCAATATCTTTTGTGCCTACAGTTCAGGTCACATCAGCACGAATACCATGTATGGTGGTGATGATAATGATGAATTTAGATGATGATGATGATGTCCGCATGTAATTATTTGGTCAAAAAGTAATCTTTTCTTGTCAAAAATCAACTGCTTGCTAGGCAGTTTAAATACTTCAATAAAAATTCAAATTTATCTTGGGAATTCAACAATGAGGGTTAGTTCAAATGTAGCGGGGGGGTGGGACAAACGATAGGTTAAGTTTAAGGAAATAGTTGGGATTTCATGAGACAAAGGAGGACCTGTTTCTAGGGGAGTTTCGAGGGATAGGCGAGGTCCCTTAAAATAAGGTAAGTTCGGAAAAATTCAAGAGGTTCCGTAAGGTAGTGGGCGTCCTGCAGGTTATTTGGGGTCTGATGGGATAGAGGATCCAGCAAAATAGATTCTGTTAGATACTGGGAGTCCTGAGGAATAACCAATCCCTCACGACTCATTGACCAACCTAGTCTGATTGCGTGAGATAAAGTTCAGAAGCATAGATTGATTTCAAAGAAATAATGAAGGTTAAGTGGAGTATAGGGAGTCCTATTGCTCAAGGGACCTCGTAAAGTATGTAAGTTTTTGCGGAACAAGGACTTGATTGTCTCGTGAAAGTCGCGAAATTTGCAGGTCACTTCCGCTTTCACTTTGAATATTCAGAAAAACTGGTCGACAGCATGCCTCTAAGATGCCAGACAATCATTGATATCAGCAGAGATTGGACGACATGCTAAGGTGATTGCGTCATTGTGTCCGTTTAGCAGGATGTATTCGTGTCAAGAAAATTCGTCCTTATACATTTTTCAAGGATTACTAGGAGGCACACACTTACTTGACAGACTGTAGTTCGGTTGCTGAGAGATAGTTGGGATCACGTAAGATGGGGAAGGGGGGTCTTGTAGAATGACAGAGTCCCAACAGACAGTTTAAGATTTGTGAACTATTAGGATTCGGGGATGATGGAGTCTCAAGGAAAAAGGTACGACGCATAAATGGATGGAAACTCAATTGAAACTACAAGAAGCTTCTCAACGTGACTACTAAACCCTAAAAATTTCAATAACTTTCAAGTCAGTATATTCAAAGTGAAATCTAATACAATAGCACGACTTCAAATTTTATTTGAAACTAATTAATGAAACATTAAAGAAAAAATTAGAATAGCGTTTGATCTTTGTGGTCGCTTCAATCAGAGATAATGCTGTTTGAAAAATAATACGTTTATTTGAAACTTTATTCACAGCACGACGTATGCTCACAGTTTAAAAGAATATTCGAGCTAAACCAATTTATTCCAGGTTCTAAGCTCACTAAGAACCATTTAAATAAGAAAAAAAGAATTAGAAAAAACATGTTTTCCCACAGATGAGATCCTGTAATTTGAGTACTGAAGTTCATGCAAGTTGAATCACGTCATTTTTTATGCATCGTGTGAAAAATTCAAATGGTGGGATATCAAAACAGAACACATCGGTGGACTTTCACTTTCACTACTAACTACCTAGCAGACCATTATGAGAGTAATTTTCAGTTTATCATATATTCATTCAGGAATATGCATGTGGGAAATATTACACAATTTCTTTATATTTGGTGTTTATCTTGGGTATTGAATAATCTTCATGCAGTTTTGAAATCCTAAAAGACAGGCTCAGCTTCAGTAATTTCAGAGTAACGCCATTCTTTGAACATCTTGAATGTTATGCCACCTACAGTCACGAAATCGAATGAATATGCTGCAGCTACATTTACATTTTCAGAGATGAGCCTAAATCCTGTTGGGGCTGAGTTAAAAACCTCAACCTTCAAGCGAGTGGAATGGTAATTAATATAAGCAAGTCATTTTTTCGAAAATTGTCAAGAGAGAAAAAATACTCCCCAGCAGGTGTACTCCAACATTACTGAGGAATGTTCAATTCAAATGTTTATATTTGCCAACTTATGCTCATTTTTCATTCTTTTTTTCATTTTTCCCTTCACCTGTTCTATCTTTAGCAATTTAAAAGAAGGTGTTCTCAAAATTTGTACATCAATAGTGTAAGTCTAGTGTGATAAATTGGCTGCAGCTACCTTCAAGTAAAATAATAACTTATTCTCCTATAAACAATTATAGACAGAGTCACGTTCTCAGCTTCTAATTGCCGTAGAAGGTTGTAATAAAGCTGAATATTACTCTAAAAAATTAAATAACAAAATCGCTACACTCTCAAATTTACATTATTTATTTTTGTTAAATTTTATACTTTTTCCGTTGGAATGTATTCGATCTTTATTGCCGTGACGAAAGTCAATTTCCCGGACGCAGCATGGGGTCGCATCAGATTTTTCGACGGCCACTGGCTTAGGCGTAGACGGTTACACTGCTTGCAGGAGAGGTTTCATTACAAATTCTTCTTGCTGCATTTTTAATGCAAATGTCGTATTTTTCCTTTGAAACTAAAACAATTTTGGGGACAATTTTTCTGCCTTGGTTCCAATTTCATTTTCAAATTTGTCTGTTTTTGTTACAATTGTTACTAATTGGTTGAAAAGTAATCCTTTTCTGGAAAAATGATATTGTCACTATCATCATGCAACTGCTTTGAAGAAAATTAGTCTTCTTCCTGCAAAATTAAACAATTTAGTAGAAATGTTTTTCGATTTTTGGTTACATATTCCGCTTGTTCTTTTTAAAATTGATCTCTTTTGGTAAAAAATCGCATTTCCTGCGCTTCAAAATTCAACCATTTTGGTAGAAAATTATCCGAATTTCACTGAGGATTCAGCTCTTTTTTGAAAATTCTTTTTTTCTGCTTGAAAATCGAACTACTTCCTTCACAGTTGAACTACCTTGTTACAATTTCAGTTACGTTCCTTCAAGGGTTCATAATTTTGGTTCAAGATTCATAACTTTTGTTGAAAATGCAACTATTTTGTTTCAAGTTGGTTTCTTTTTGGGACAGAGAATGCAAATATGTTGTTAGAAAAGTGAACTGTTCCGTTGGAAATTAATTTTGTTGTTGAAATTTCACACATTTTTTTAGAATTTGTCTGTTTGGTTTGAAAATGGTCAGAATTGAACTACTTGGTTGGGAATGAACTTTCCTGTTTAAAAGTAATATTTTCTGTTAAAAAATTCAACCAAATGCTAGAAAAGCAATGTATTCTATTAAAAATGTAATTTCTTTCCTGAAAAGTCAAAAATTGTTTGGTTGAGAAGTAACTTTCTTATTAGGAAATCATCCGTTCGGCTTGAGCATTAAACTCTCCCCTTCTGGTTTAAAAATTCATTTCTTCTTTGTGCATTCTCATCCTAGTTATTTCGATTTTTAAACTATAAAATTAAAGGACGTGCGAAAAAGCAACTTTTTAGGTAACTCTTCGGTAAATGTGAGATTAATTTTCGACGAAAATGCTTGAATTTTCAACCAAAATAAATGCGATCTTTTTACCAGGAGAGATAAATTTTGAAACGAACAAGCCTAATTTTTAACCAAGGATCGAAAAAATTTCTGCTCAATTGTTCAATTTTCAAAGAAAGAAGAATCGTTTTCTTCGAAGCAGTTTCATGCTCAAACTAACAAAATCATTCTTCAACTAAAGAAATACTTTTCAACCAAATGGTTGAACTTTCTACCAATATAATGAAAACTTTAAAGGAACGATTTCTCAACGAAGTAATTACATTTTCAACCAAAACAGATGAATTCTAAGCGAAAAATGTAATACTTCACGTTACTTAACTACAACATATTTTTATTCGAAATCAATTACAGTTGAAGTCAACAAAAAAAGATGAATTTTCCAGAAAATAGTTGAATCCTGAACAAAATAAGATTCATTTTCTACCAGAATAGTTGAATTTTCAACCTATAAAATGACATTTTTTTACAAAAAGGATACATTTTGGAAAGGAAGCACTGTATATTATATAATTGCATTAAAAATGCACCACAAAGAATTTGTGATGAAACTTCTGCTACAAGCAGTGTAACCGTCTACGCCTACACCAGTGACTTGAGTGTTGGACGTTAAATGGGATTTTGAATTTGATTTCAATCTAATTTAAGATTCTTAAATTTCAATTAATCCTATTAGTGAGAAATTTATCTTTTTGTTTGAAAATTTAACTGTTTGGTTAAAAATTCATATTTTTTGTTTTTAAAATCAAACTCATTGGTTGAAAGTTCAACTCTTATTTTGAAAATTTGTTGTTCTTCTCATTAAATATTAATTTTTGTTATCTGAAAATTTCACTATTCCATTTTTTGATTTCTGTATGTTAAAAATGTAACTATTTGATAGAAAATTTATGTATTTTGTTAAAAATTCGTCTTCTTGGGTGAAAAATGATCTTGTTTGTTAAAAATTCTTTTTTTTTTTTGGTTGAGGATTCAACTATTTTGTCAAAAATTTATCTTTTTTGGTTAATTTCACCTGTTTGAAAGTTCGGTTTTTCTGTTGAAGATTAATTTTTTTAATTGAAAATTTGACTATTACATTTTTCGTTGAAAACTTAACTTCTTTAGTGAAAAGTTCAACTATTTGGCTGCGAATTCATATTTTGTGGTAGAAAAATCATTTTTCTTGACTGAAAATTAACTTTTTTATTTAAAATTAAAATTTTTGTGTTGAAAATACATCTAAAGAAGTCATCTTTTTGGCTTAATATTCAACTATTTCATCTTTTTTGGTTTAAAATTTAACTGTTTTGTTGAAAATTCGTCCTTTTGGACTGAAAAGTCTTCTTTTATAATAGAAAAGTCTAGGTTGAAAATTCAACTTTTCGGGTTGAAAATTTAACAGTCTTCTAAAAAATTAGTCTCTTTAGTTTGAAAATGCAACTGTTTTTACTTGAATTTTAGTCCTCGTTGTTTGAAAATTCGACCATTTTGTAGAAAATGTATATTTGTAGATTGAAAATGCAACTATTTGGTTGAAAATTTAACTATTTTGTCAAAAGTTTAATTAATTATTCAACTATTTTGTTAATGTCCCCTTTTTAATCGAAAATTGAAATATTTTATTAAAAACGGGTTGGTAAAAAAAAACCCTAAAATTAGTAACGTAATAACGTATAGTTCATGGACGGCCCCTTACCTGAGTGCTGTCTTCGCTCATCAGTTGCAGTGCCAATGCACATCCCCGGGAGAACTGTAGTAACCTGGCAGCCAGAGTTGGATTTTTATTCGCCTCGGAATCAACATTCGATTTCCTCAGAGCTGTCCACTGTCTTAAGGCTTCTTTGTCTTGTTCCACTCGACGTTTCAATTCAAGTAGAAGATTCTTCAGAGATTCCTCCGTTGATTTTTCTAGAGTATTTAGGAGGCTTTGATTATCAATCAAACGCTGCTGAACCTCACTGTATTTTAGGGATAATTGTCTCTGATGTGAAGCTGCTTGTACTCCACTGTCTGCTGAAAAAAATTTGTTTTGTTAGTTTTTGAGAATTGTTGCCAAGTACAAAGAAAAAGATTCTAAACACCCATACGAACCTACTAGCGGGAATTATAATCTGTAACTTAAATGATTTTGGAATATCTCAATCAATTTATGAGATATCTTAACCAGTCTTTGTGGGCTTATAATAGCCAACAAAATAAAAATAAAATTGTAAGTTTGGGAGATATTAATTAAAAAATGGAAGAAATGCGCATCTCATTTAACGATTTTATATGTTAATCAAGACGAAAGAAATTCGAAGTTTTATCCGTTGAGAAAAGGAGAGTTAAAAACGTGATTTTTGTAATGTAGACCAAGGTACAGCTTACGCGCTTCTACCAAATGAATTCAAACTTTTTTTTAGAAAGATTTTATCGTATTCTGAAAGTAGTTTTAATGAATCAGAAAGACATTGATTTATAATTGAAATTTTTAAAATATTTTTTTAACGATTTTTAACATGCAGACGCACCTGCAGCCAAAACCAATCGATTGATTTCGATTAAACTTTGCATAAATATAGTAAATAAAGGTGCTCATATGCCCCTTTTGCAGGAGAAAATTGAAGAAATCCGCAGATCCAAAAATTAAAAAGAAAATACTTAAGGGCATGCTCTACGGTGACCACTTGACCACACCAGTCCTCGGTTATGAAATGTTTTTTTGGTGTTCACCATGTCCAAACGCAATGATATACCGCTCTCAAAATTTGGAATATAGGAAATGAGACAGCTTGAAGATCTTATTCGTGACTTGGATGGGGAGATAATTTTGGCTGGCGATTTCAATGCGAAATCCAGGGAATGGTGAACGACGTAGTCAGACACACGCGGGAGAGAACTGGCTGAAATGGCGCGCAGTCTGGACCTGACAGTACTGAACGAAGGAAATTTTACGACATTGATAGGACCTGCTTATCGAGAGACGATCCCTGATGTTACATTGGCATCCTCCGAGGTTTCGGCGAAAAAGAAAAAATTGAAGAATCCTAGAAGATTACACGGCTAACGACCATCAATATATTAGATTTCAAACTGGGTAATCAACCAAAAAGTTTCCCAGTACCGACAAAAACGAGCAAAAGAAGGGTTGGAAATGGAAAGACTGAACTCGGTAGAACTCACCGAGGAAATAAACAAAGAGGGAGAGAGCTTGTTAGCTGAGGCCCCATAAATGGTAACAACGGAGCAAGCAGCCAATGGATTAGTCGAAGATACAATGAGCCTCATTGTAAAAGGTTGTGATGCCTCGATGACGAAACGCTCCCGAAAAAACAGCAGGGCGCCTGTATATTGGTTGACAAAGGAGATTGCTGACCTGAGAAGGAAATGTCTTAAACTCAGCCGTAAAGCCCAAAGGTCCAAGAAACGAAATCCTGAATTTGTCAGCTTAAACGCCAAACACAAACTGGCTAAAAAAATGCTGAATATCTCCATCAAGGAGAGCAAAGCTCGGAAATTGAAGGAAATCTGCGCTGCCGTTGACTCAAACGTCTAGGGCCGTGGATACCAGGTAGTCACAGGGATGCTTAGTAGAAAAGCACCTGTTGGTCCGAGGGATCCTGTTGGAATGGAAAACATTGTAAGACCGTTTTTCCCAGCCCATACAGAGTGTCCTAGTAACGAAGCTGACAGACGAGAGGAAATCCGATGGTTCACTTTGCGTGAACTACATGAGGTGACGCAGGGTATGAGTAATGGAAAAGCTCCAGGAACAGATGGATTCCCGGTGAAAGTGATATTGGTGATTACCAGAGAATTCCCTTTTTCGCTGCTGAACATGTTCAATTCCTGCTTAGGAGCTGGACTATTCAGTGCAAGGTGGAAGACCCAAAACTTGGTGCTGCTGGATAAGGGGAAGGGCCCGCCCAACACCCCGTCATCATTTCGGCCCCTATGTCTCCTTGATAATATGGGGAAACTTTGCGAGAAACTGATACGGGCTAGGCTTAGAGTGTCAATCGATCAGGCAGGTGGTCTTGCGGAAAACCAATTTGGCTTTCAGGAAGGAAGATCAACGGTAGGAGAAGTTCGAGTGCTGAGACAGAAAGTGGAATTGGCCTGGAGCAGAAATCATAGGTCTTGGAGAGTGGCGATCCTGGTCACGTTCGATGTGAAGAACGCCTTCAATTCGATACGACGGTCGCACATCCTGGAGACTTTAGAGAAAAAATTCCATGTACCGTAATATCTCAGAAAAGTCATTAAAGACTATCTCTGAAAGATGTACTTACAATATGAAACGACAGAAGGGCTTAGGAAAACAAATACCAGTGCGGGGGTGGCTCAAGGATCGGCACTTTACCCGGATCTCTGGAATGTCGCCTACGATGTTGTTCTCACGATGGAACTACCGGAAGATATCACACTGATAGGTTTTGCTGACGATCTGGCGGCAGTAATTCTGGCTCGCACAGAGGACGAAGCTTGAGCAAAAGCGGAACTTGTAACAACAAAAGTGGAGAGCTGGTTGGATAATCACGGACTTGAGTTGGCGTCCAAAAAAACGAAAATCGTTGTACTAACCAGACAGAGGCACTTCTGAAAGATATTTGAGCTTCAAGTTGCAGGACAAAACATCCAAGCCGAGTGGGCTTTGAAGTATCTGGAACGCTGATGAGTGTGGCTAACTCGCTCATGCTCTACGGGGCCGAGGTGTGGGTAGATGCGCTGAAGATAAAAAAACACAGGGATAAGCTAGCAGCGATCCAAAGAAAAGGGGCCCTCAGAGTAAGCTGCGCATATAGAACTGTCAGGTGCAGCTATTGCGGTCATCGTGGGCATAATCCTTATTGACCTTCTAGAAGAAGAGGGGAAAAGGATATATGGTTATAGGCAACAAGGTTTCAGCAGAGGAGTGGGAGAAAGGGAGAGAGCCCAAACTCTCTTCCACACATTACTACTATCCAACCGAGCAATTCACGCCTACCCCGAAAGGGAAACGGCTTAATGATATAATAATAAAATCAACCAAAAAGATGAATCTTCAAACAAGAAGATTAATTTTCTACCAAAAAAAAATAAAGAGTTTTCAACCAAAAACATGACTTTTAAACAAAATAGTTGAATTTTGAAGTAAAAAAGACAAATCTTCAACCAAGTAGTTGACTTTTGAACTTAGGAAGATCAATTTTTAACCAAAAATTGAATAGTTCAATTTTCAGTTCAAAAAATTAGTTTTCAGCCAAACTGATGAATTTTCCATTAAAATTATGAATCTTAAACTGGAATAGTTGAATTGTAAACAAAAAATATGAATTTTCAACTAAGAAGATTGATTTCTACCAAAAAAGACGAATTTTCAAAATTTTCAGTTAATAAAAAATTAGTGTTCAACCAAAGGGATGGATGAATTTTCAACTAAAATCATGGAAGATTTAACTGAAATAGTTACATTTTAAGTTTGAAGAAATTAATTTTCGAAACAAAAAATGTCAACAAAATAGATCAAGTTTCAACTGGCATAGTTATATTTGCAGTAAGAAGATTTATTTTTAGCCAAAGACAAAAAAATTTCAACAAAATAGCTCATTTTTCAACCGAAGAAATGAATTTTCATATAAAATGATTAATCTTCAACCAAATTAAATGTTGATATTTCAACCAAAAAAAGAATTTAATTTGGATACAAAAGCAGTTGAATTCAACCAAAAAAATTAATATCAAACCAAACAAAAATTTTAACAAACCAGTTAAATACAGTAATATAAAGCTACTTTGAAACATGTAGAATCATTATTATTCAATTTTATATTGCAAAAAAAAATTAAGCACACTCTCGAAAAACATCCGACATATCCAGGTTTTATATTTACCTTTTTCTTTCGTAACATCAACGATTTTAGGATTCTTGACCTGCAACATTTCAATAACCTTCTGTAATTTTTGTCCTGGAGTCAACTTAAATATTTTACTTCTCGAGTTATTCTTCTTTTTCATCTTTAGATAATCCGGAATATCGTGAACCATTGTCAACGTAGCAGAGAAGACGAAAGTTTGGCGTTCCTTGACTTTCAATTCATCAAGATTTACTTTTTCTATAATCGAATGCAGTTCTTGAAAATGACCTTTCTCCAACATCCGATCCGTTTCGTCAATTGCTAAGAACCTACAACAAAAACATAAATAAAATTAAGATAATTAAAATAAAAAGTACAGAGTTAGGACTCAATTCAGAGATCAAAATTAGCGTCAATAGTGTCATCAATTTCAAAAAATAGTAGCAAATATAAGGAAATATTACAAATTTAATTTCTACCAAGAAGATTAATGTTCTACCAACAAAAAATTACCTTTTTTCTATGCGAAAAGGCGAATGTTGCACTAAACAGTTAAATGTTCGATAAAAAAAATATGACTTTTTCACAAAACAGATGAATTTTCAACCGAATAATTACATTTTCAACCAAATAATAAAATTTTTAACCAAACAGATGGATTTTTGACTAAATATAATCTAGCAGACTTTTTAATTAAGACGAATTAATTTTCGATCAATAAAGTGGAATTTTCAACCAAAAAAGTTTACTTTTCTACCAATAAATGAATTTTCAATCTAAGTGGACGGATTTTCTATCCAAAAAGGCGAATGTTCAGGAAAAAAGTTGAATTTTTGATTAAAAAAAGATGAGTTTTTAACAAAACAGTAAAATTTTCATCAAGATAATTAAATTTGCGACCAAATAATAAAACTTTTATCCAAAAGAGATGAATTCTGAACCCAAAATATAATAGACCTTTTAAATAAAAATATATAACACATGAGCTTATGGCACACTCCAACTTCAAATCAGCTTTCCTTGAAAAGAGGTTTTTCAATTCATTTGGGACACATTTCCAGTATCCCTACATTATAACTTTATTATGCCAATTATTAGTAATTAATTCTGTATTATTGTATCATTAAGCCGTTTCCCTTTCGTGGTAGGCGTGAATTGCTCGGTTGGAAAGTAGTAATGTGTGGATGGGTAATTAGGTGAAGGGTAGATAGGTATATAGGTTTAAGGTATAGATATTTTAGATTGATCTAGAATTCTCGTGTTACTCATTGTGCACTATCTTCCTTTCCAGAATGACTAATGTCTATAATTTTAGTTTCTTCATTAAATTTTTCTCAGTGCAATTTCATTCAATCCGAATTACAAAGTAAAATGTGCATCATTAGCAGGTAAAATTTTCGAAGTGGGTCAAGGCAAAAGTAACAAAAAGGGCTCTATTGGAACCGTTTCAATCCATACTTTCGGTTCATTTAGAAACCATTTACAATTTTGGGTTCCTTTTCAGCAAGAGAGGTTCCTTTTTGTTGCAGCTCCTTTGGAACCAAAAGTTGGTTCTAATAGAAACCCTAGTTTTTTCTGTGAATTTTTCACACAAGGATGATAAATATGACATTTGAAGGGCCACACTGCATACGGGCGTAAGTGCGAAATTTTGGAAATGCGTTTCGTTGACCTAAAATAATTTTTTTAACCTAACACATATTTCTGTAGAAGATCATGGTCGACTTCGATTTAGAAGTGGGTCAAAATCTATGTTTGTTATTTCTTTTTATAAAGCATTTTCATATTTTTGCCTGCCCTTTTCACCATTCAATAGAGCTAAGTAATATTGCGAAAGTACTTTTTTGGTTTTTATTATTTCAAACAATAAAAAAGTTATGCAACTATTTGTGTGTCCATATTTTCGTTTTTGGGGACGCGCCGCACCATTGATAAGTGGTTTTCTAAGATGTGGCTGATTCTTTTAGGATGTTCCTTTAGCGGTTTGATCGAGTTAAGTAATAGCTTTTTGGGTGTCAAAATTGGAGTTTTTTGGGACGTGCCGATATTTGACAAAGGCTTTCTTGCACATGGTTTTTTAACGTTTTTTTCGCAATTCAATAGAGCTGACCAATAGCTCGAAGGTACTTCTTTGTTTTTTTTATCCAAAAATAAAAAACTTATGCAACTCTATGTATAAAAATCAGAATTATTGAGGACGCGCCGTTCCTTTGACAAAAGTTTTCTCGGAGATGGATGCGTCTTTCAGGATGTTCGTTTCACGGTTCAATGAAGCCTAACAGACCTTCAGTACCTCGAACCGTTTTCGCGTTTTTTTGTTTAAAATTAATTGCGTGAAAGTTAGACAGTTTTTTTCTGTAAAATTAGGGTTTTGACACTCACGCCGGTATGCAGTGTGGCCCTTCATTTATACATTTTATGGCTTAAATTATTCTAATTTTTTCCTGTAAGTAGTAACGTACTTTCCGTTAAGCCTTTCGAACCCCTCCCTTTATGAAATCTTGGCTAAGGCTAAACATCTATTTTTCTCTGTGTACCTACAAAAACTTGCTTGTAACACGATTTGCACAATTATTAATTACAATGATTATTATTATATATGCAATACATAATAAAAACATAAATATATCAAAATCGTACATATTTTAATTTATCGTCAACCGTGGTATAGAGCCTCCTTACACCGTACGCTAGTTGCAGACTTAAACTGCTTAAGTGGGGATAAGCGTAGCTGAGGACTAACTCTGGTGCATGGGAGGGAGTAGAGAGCAAGCTTCCAGTCTCTCTCCCTCTCATGCGACAAGTTTACGTCTCAGTTACGCTTATTCCCACTCTGCCCCAAATAGCGTACGGTGTAAGGAAGCTCATAGTGAACTTTTCGAAATTTTCCATTGGATCAATTTTTAGCGTGAAGTGTGCTCTACTGCACTATGTATATTATATACTATTGGGCATCTTAATGACTCCGTAGTTACACTCAATGAACAAAAGTATTTAGTTCAAGATTCAACCTAATTGTCATAAATTATTTATATATAAATATTTACTTCTTTGCAATGCTCAAACACAGAAAAATATTTTCTCTTAACTGAAAGTGTTGAGTATGAGAATAATATTCAGCCAAGCTTATGAGAAATAATTTGATAAAAAATAATAATAATAAATAATAGTAAAAAAATTAAATTATTTCCTGGTGAATATTATTCTCATACAAATTTTCAGAACTTTCAGTTGAGAACAAACTGTTCTGCGGTTGAGCACTGCGTAAACAAATTTTTCTATATAATCATGTATATGATTTAATTATAGTAATTGGGCTGAATCTCAAACTGAATATTTGTATTTTTTATTATAATTGCATTAATTATGATGCCCAATGAGTTTTTTTAAAAAGTTCTTTGCTTAAAGGGATCAAAAAATAATATTGTTACGTGTTTCAAACTTCCATATGAATTTCCATGTTCTTAGACGAATTCACGTGGATTTCTCTGTAAATTTCAACGTGAATGTCCACGCGAATATTTTCACCTGGGTCAGAATGCATAAAACTTTCAGTTTGAACGGTTTTCCTTTAAGTACAATATTTTGAAGAAGAATATGTCTGATAACATATTACGGTACACATAAGATAGAAAATAATTTTTTATTACATCTCCACGAAAAAAGTACGGGAAGCGTAAAAAGACTAGAAACTCATGGAGGTGGAAGCCTTCCTAACCTTCAATTCACTGCTCTGAAATTAGCTGAAGTGAATTCAGGTTGGCTGCAGGGACTAAGAGTAAAAGGTTTCGATCACATGAGGTTTTAAACGCTGAAGTGAAGAGAAACAAATCCTTAGACTTAGCTCCTCTCAATATCAGGAAACATTTACTGCAGGTTGACAGTGTTCCCATTCCGAATGGACGGTGCCTGCTTTTCTATCACTCACAAATGGATGAGTTGTAGCATCCATTTGTTTAGCGTGTAAGTACGGAGGAGATCAGGTACAGAGGATCTGTCCTTTAGTTTGTGTACTGATCAAAAAAAGGTGTTCCGGATTGAATCCCTTGAGAATCGAAACCGAAAGACTGCCGGAAAGTTTCGCTCCTGATGAGAACTGAACCCAGCTGAAAATTTCTGTCCAGGAACCTCGGAGGATCCTGGACATGTTTCCGGCCACGAAACTGCACATAAACTTGTACAGGTAATCTTGACGGTTCCTTTGCAGGAATTTGGAGAAGGGAACTGTACAAGATCCTTCTAAGGAAGATGTATGCAAGCTCACCTTTGAATGATCCTCTACAGGATCTTTCACTAGGCTAGCGGTTCGGCTCTGTCAATTGTGAGTTCGATCATCGAGAAAATAAAAGGAAAACAACTTTATAGCTGCGAGCGATATGAGCTTTCGCGTTGGCTTTCTGTAAAGGACCCCACACGTGTTTTTGTACAAGAATCCGCGCCTCAAATTACTTCGCAAATAAACATGTACTGGAACCAATACTGGATCATTCAAACGTTCTTTTGTCGGCGCAGTTTCGTGTCCAGCAACATGCACAGGATCCTTTGATGTTCCTGTAAAGGAAGTTCCAGCTGGGAACTGAAGATACTTTCAAACGATCCCGAGTGGAGTGGACTCAGTCCCTGCAATACAGTTCTATACTCTGAGTCTGTGAGTTTGAAATCTGAATAAAAGCTACTTTTTAGAAATTCAGCAATTTGTCACTAATGCCGAATTATATTCTTCGCCTGTAGAAAAAATAACTAAACATTAGTATTTAATAGTAGGACAATAGTACAGTGATTCATTAATTACTTATTAATATTTAATATAATATTGAATTGGTAAATTTATGAATAATTAATATTTAATTTGAATTACAATTGAATATAAATTTCTTTATATTGATATAAATATTAAATAATCTAACATGAGTTATATTCAGCAATTTAAATAAAATTAAGTAAATCTTAAATGTTGACCTATACTTATGGGTGTCACACGTAGGCGTTAATTATTGAAGCATATGATTATAGAAACAAATAAATTAAAGGAATTGACTTCATAACATCTTTTTCTTCAATTTCTGTAAACAATTTTACAGTTTTATTCAGTTTTCCGAGAGGGTTTACAACTGATCACGACTTATAATTTTGAAGATGGATTATTATCCATATCCAAGTAATGCAAATTCATGAATAATGAATATGCATTCACAATTACAATTGATTATACATTTCCTTATATTAACATAAATAATAAATTACATTTCTTTCTTCCGTTTTAACCTTCAGTTTATGTATCAAGAAGTATACGCAGTAGAAGGTTAATAAAAAACTAAAAAACTTGATTTTAAGAATGGCAACGTTTCGGACCCTGTGTGGTCCTTTTTCAAGCCTGAAACATTAGCTGAAGTGATAAGTGAAAGTAAAGTTGATTTTCGTGTGAAGAATTGGAGAGTAAGAAATATGTAAGGTCGACCAACTTAACAACAATGTTTGTCATTATGTATTTTTTTTTAGATTTATAATGAGAGTATTCGTAGTTTTAAACTTTTAATATAATGTTAGCTTATGTCAACATTAAAATACCAAATTTATGTGCGAATTTACCTTATGACAAACTTTTAACTATATATATATATATGTATTCAATAATGTAAAAATCTGTGAAATACTGTGCAATTCTTGATTCATTGTGATCTAATTCTTTGAAAAAACGTTAGAATATTGTTATAAAATTCAATGAAAAATCATTATAATTAATCCCTGTAACCTCTCAAGAAAAAAAAAACTTAAAATGTCAGGAATTTTTAGCAAAAATAAAATTTTTGTTTGTTTGTTTGTTCTTTGAGCTTCCCTTCAAAACCATAAAAATTAATCGAAAATTCCCCTGAATGCCTGAAAAATAATTCAGAATCATAAGAATTAAAAGAGGGAAAAACCTTTGAAATATTTGAAAATTGTTTTAGTGGAAAAAAGAACGATATATATCCCCCCACCCAATCAATAATCATATGCGGGGCGGAAGTCAAATAATTTTTTATCAAAAAAGAAAATTGCAGTATTATTTGAAGCTCTCAGCATTAAACAGTTATATCTCAACAGGAAACTAATTGATATAAATTGATATAAAAAACTCATCTGTATCAAAGGCTTCAGGATTTTTCTATTTTCTTCCCGATCTCCAAATTGCACTTGACAGACGCGATTAGCAATCTTTTATAAAAATGTCTGTGTATAGAAACACAGTTTAAACGAAAACTAGTCAAATTTTAGAATTTTATTTTTGGTTTCTTTCACATCTCAAATATCGACCTACTCGTCCAAACACTGATGCGAGACTAATTTTTTTTTTCAAGGACAAAGGATTTCCATGTGCTGCGCGAGTTCGTTTCAAATTTCGTCGCCTTTCGACTTCAAGTATTAGCAGCAATTGATTTTATTTCGTTTGGTTAATATATTTAATAATATCAAGTTTCAAACTGTCACATTTTCTCAATTTTACATTAAAATCGACATTTTTGGGAAAAAACTTTTTTTTGCTCCCATTTTTTGTTAGTGTGAAATTCGAAAACTTGATGTGCCTCAAAATTTATTGAATCTCTGAGAAATTTCTTTGGTTTCTGAAAATAACTCAAATATTTCAAATTCTTCGAATTAATGCAAAATGCCTTGGAATCTTGTGAGATATCGTAAAATCTTTCAAATTCTTTGAAATCTTTGATAATACCTTGAAATATTTGACAATCTTTTTGAAATCATACGAAATCCATGAATTCTTGTGAATAAATTCTTAGAAATCTAATGAAATATTATGATATCACTTGAAATTACATGAAATCTGATGATATTACCTGAAATTCTGGAAAATTGATCAAAATACCTTGTGAGCTTTCAAAATCCCTTCAAATCATTGAAATCCTCGGAAATCTTATATGATCACTGGGAATTTGTTGAGATATCATAATGGGCCCTACAAAATCTTGCCATATTTTCCAAAATTCTAGGAAACTTTTTACTACCCCATGCAAATTTTTTAAACACTTTAAAATCAATTAAATCCTTGGAAATTCCTACACATTTTTTAAATCTTTTCAAAGTGCCCTTTTATTAAAAAGCCCTCAAAAATTTAGAATTGTTTTGTTTTTATATGAAATATAAATTGCTTTTTAAATGAAATCGTCATTAAGAGTGTCTATATTAAATTTTGTATACATTCATGCTAACTACTTACAAGAAAAATCAAATAATTCCAGTTTATACAAATTCAGAAGAAGTTCAGCATTAATTTTTGATTCTAAATAATATAACATGATACCTTCTTCAAGTTAAACAAAAATAAAATAGGATTTTAAGTCTAAAAATTCAATCAAGCAAATAAATAACGGACCTAGCCCACGATCGAATGTACCCACATTAAATATCTACCAATTATAGCGAATTTGAGAAAAAGTTCAACCTGTACCTTGCACTTTAGTTATAAATAACAATTCAGTCGACGAATTCTAGATTATTACATTATTTGCAAATATTTGACAAGATTTAAAGAAATGAAAGCACTATTGATTTCGAAGAACATTGTAAGCTTGAACGTGCTGCTTGTCTCTTTATATTCACTCCTATATCATCACATGCACCCTTGCCATGAGATGTACCATGGAAGTGCCATTCAGTGAAATAGTGGATTTTCCTTGGCCTGAAATGAGTTTTCAAGTAATCTACTATTATCTTCTGATACTCGTGAACAGCCACCGTGTCATGAGCTAAGACGAAACGTCGGCAAGTTTCGTAGTTTTGCACACGATTGAAACCCGAAAAAGCTTTAAATTTAAATTTATCATTTCAAAAACTTCTTGGATTTTTCAAAAACTAATTTTAAAACTGAATTTCTGAAGAAGAAAAAAACCCCCTTTTTATTTTCTTCATTTTCTTATATATAGATAGCTTACAATGTCCTCTACAAGCCATGTAAATGTCAAAATGGGATATCCCTTAGTTTTCGAGAAATAATTAGGAACGTATGCCGTGGCATGGTGTGCCCAGCGCCCCAAAGTTTGAACTGTGAAGTTCGTGCATACGATTATAATATTCTTCTATTGTTTATCTATTTTTTACATGGTTTTTCACATCCTGTGCATTGTTTCGGCGTATGTTTTTAATTATTTCTCGAAAAAGAAGAGAGATCCCATTTTGATGTTTACAGGGCTTGTAGAGGACATTGGAAGCTATCTATATACAAATAATGAAGACAATAAAAAGTTGGTTTTTGTCAGAAATTCAGTTTAAATATTATTACGAATAATTTTTAAAAAATAGAGCTATATATCATTAGAATCACCAAAGTTATGAAATTTTAAGAAAGAAGGACCAAAATTTTCAATTTTGAATATCTCCTAAGTTTTTTTATTTTTTCAAAAATTATTTTAAGGTTTTTCTTTCAACACCTTAGAGAACGGATACTAGAATTTTCATCAAAATTAGTAACAATAGCTGAAATTCTTCAGATTATTTGACATGCAATTGCTCACATGCATTTTAAACTACCGCTTAAAATATATTTATGTGTAAACATCTTTGATAAACGTTAACTTATACTAAAATGATTTCACAAAGATTTGAAAAGCTTTCAAAGCATTTCTTTAGTTGAACTAAAATGATTTCACAAATTTTGGAAAAAATTCATAAAGATTGCACAAAGATCTATATCGCTATCTAAGATGTTTACACATCAAAAATCGAAATTGAAAAGTGAAAAAGAGAGATGAAAAAAGTATGGTTCGAAAAAATGTACGGTTATATGTTCGTTCGAGTGTTCAATCACAGTAAAAATTACGGAAAAAATACATTGCAAGGGAAAAACTAGTCCAAAAAATCTTGATAAAGCACAATATCATGCAATTAAAAATATTATTTAAGTACTGGAAGTAATTCACAAAAAGAAAAAAGACTGAAATTAATGTAAAGAACATTTTTAACTACTATAAAATTTGTATTGCTTTTTTAATTCTTATAAATACATCATGCATATATTTTCTTTAAAAAATTAAGTTGTTTAAAATGTTCAAATCGTTTTGATTTCAACATTATAGTTCAGATAGAAAAGTTGTACTTATTATCAAAAAGGTTATTGCTGCATCTATTTTTATATGTAAGTTGAAAAATAGTTAAACTCTGAATTTGTTTATGAAAATTGTTCAAATAATAATTGATAATGATTATTGATTTGCAAAGCATCGTAGGAAAGGGATATTGGAAATATATTTCTTGTTGATTCCGTAAACAAATTGAGTCTATTCGTTAAAAAATGGCCAATCTCTTAATTTTTTTATAAAAATTGTTTAAACAATTGATCATTCTTGTAAATTTACAAACCAACGTAAAAAAGAGTCATCGGGGAGACATTCTTAGTTGACTCCATAAACAAATTGAGCCCATTCGTTGAAAAATATCCAAACTCTGAATTTGATTATGAAAATTGTTTGAATAATGAATAATTCTGGTAAATTTGCAAAGTATCGCAGCATAGAGTTATGAAAAGACATTCTGTCTTTGTATTTGTATTTTTGTATTCATTTATGAAAAGTTCCCAGGGCTAAATAGCCGTATAAGGAACAGGTGATACATATTACAATTAAAATGAGACTGCGATCGATTTGACGATCGAAATGAAGAAAATGTATTTAAGAAGAGTAAAGAAATAAACTGTAATACACATAATTAGATGTGGGCTATCAACACAAGGATACTATAAATATACATACGTAAATATACATACTTAAAAGTAAATACGCATTCATACACACACTCATATATATTTTTAATTAAGGATTTAAGTGTTACCAATGTGTGGTTTCGAGGGTAGGATTTGATGTGTTAAATAAGTAACCAAAAAGGAGTTTTCTAAAGTGAAATTGTGAAGGTGCATTTATTGCACGTCTATTTAATCGGAAACTCGCGCAATAATTTTTGCAGTCAGAGGCTTTGAAGGTTCTGTCAGGACAAATCTGGACAATTCTGAGCTCTACCTTTATTGAGGTATGTCGATCTAATTTTTGGTATTATTCAAAACTCAAATTGAGATCTTTTAGGCTAAAGGATACTGCGCTTTAATTTTTATTTTGGGATCAATATTGAGCTCAAAATAAACGCAGCTTTTTTCTTTGCTATTATTCTAATTTTTCTTTTATTTACCTTCAAATCCATATTAAAAAAACTGATTCAATATATTCAATTAAGAAGCAACTAATATTGTCTATATTTGGTAAAATTAAATTTCACTTCTCATATTTAACTGTGTTGTTAATTAAAATAGATTTAGGCAGTGTAAGTGGTGCAGTTTCCGAAGTTAACAAAAGGATTTGTTATACTTTAATAATGAATAAAGTTCACAATACCAGGAAAAACGTAACAATAGAACCGTATTTGAGTGCGTTTTCTCTAATATAGTAAATTTTAAAAATGTCATCAATAGTAACTCTGCAAAGAAAAGCACATTGATATTTTCAAAATACATTTTTTATAGGTTAGAAATAAAGCAATACTTATTAAAATTTAAATACAAAATAACAGATTTCTATTTATAAATTCTTAATGAAAATTTGATTTTTTAATTTTGTATGCAGAGTGGGTTCTCAAGAAAAATGTCTCTAAACTTATATGGTGCCAGGCTATGTATTGATGAGAAAACATCTGAGGACTTCAATTCTTTGTTCTTGCCAAAAAAAAATACAGCAAAGGAAAGCGTACATCAGGAAAATGGATTACTAATAAAGGCTAATGGACTGAAACTCCAGGAACTGTTAGAAAGATCATCCTTCTTTGAAGCTGATTTAAAATGGATGAATATTGTCGGAATGGCCATCTTGCATATTGTGTCACTCTACATCCTGATGATATTCCCGTTCCGGGAAAAGAAACTGCTTACCTTTTACTGTAAGTACTCGTGTAGAAATGAAATTTATATATATGGGCACATGTCAAGAATCTATTGAAGGTAAAAATTTAAGTAATACTAGACCATTATGTGCGCCCGCAAGCGCGCGCTAGCTTTTGTATTCATTGTTCTCATTTACTCAGTTTTCGAATAACTATGTGTTCGATAAAATTTCTTTACTAATCAAATTCTTGCTGAAATTATATTTTCTCAAAGAATATATTCAGTGTATTCATCTAACGTATAATCTACTATTACTACTGATAATAGTAGATGGCGATATATAATTTTAAGCTTTCAGGTGCACGTTATGTAATTTAATATTTTGAAAAAAAAACATAATTTTTGTACAATGACATTTTCGGGTACTTTCACGGCCATTTTTCAAATTTAAGAAGCAATATACATCGCTAAATGATTTATAAATTAATATCAATAATTTAAAAAAATCATATTCAGATCCGATTCTCAATTCATTTAACATGTATTTGCATTGGAATTTAAAAATAAATTTTTATAGAAAAAGAAGAGCGTGTCAAAAGACATTGCTAAATAATTAAAACATATGTGCATTGTACACGTCATTTTGAAAATTGAAATGAAATCCTTATTTCACGGCCATTTTTGTAAATCTGTGAATCAAGAAACATCGCGAAATCATTAAAACATTATCACATTAGAATGTTTCAATAATTCAGAAAAACAACATTGTACGACAAAACATCGCTGAATGAATCAAATAAATCTACATATAATTTTGAAAATTGAATTGTGTACATGCCTCCCTTTTTTCGTGGTTATCTCAGCGATATATTAAGTCACACTCCTCTATGCTTCAGGGAATTGGATTGAAAAAATTTAAACTTCGATAAATTAAAGCTTGGAATCTCCTCTTTAAAATGAGACCTAGAACATAATGAAATATTCACATGTTCTCGACTTATAATAAGAAATATGGAAGAATGTACAAGACGAAAATCATTTCGTCGAGCGGCAGTCGTATGTCGAATTTAAATCTATTGTTAACGTGCGAAAAACAACAGAACAATAAAATGTAGTCACCAATGGACCGTCCAATTTTCGTCTTGGTTATGCTTCCACATTTTCCATGACAATTCGAGAACCAGTAGATATTTTATCATGTTCCTAATCTTATATATATATATATATATATATATATATTGGAAAACCAGATTTACTATCTCATCTAGAAAACATCGTGTGACAACTAACGACGTCACCTTTCAGAGAGGTGTTTTTCAGGAAGACACCATGGGCCCACTCCTCTTTTGCCTCACATTATTGCCAATATTTCTCAGACTTCGCCATTTCGAAGGTTATATATATTTATCTGTATGTGTGTATGCGTGTGTGTGTGCGCGGGTGTGTATGTATTTGGTTTCGATTCCTTTAGAATCGAACCGAAGGGCTTATGACAAAGCCGCCGAACGGGACCTTGGTTTGCGGATAGAGAATCACTGTAACAAGGGTTTCTGCTGAATATGGTTACAATTATTAATAAGCAGTGGCGGACAATTGTCCAGGGATGGTGCCGAAGGAATATCCCCTAAGAGAAGGCGCGACAATCGTGCCGAAAGCTGAATGGCACTTAGGCAAGGTGTCTTAAACGGTGTCTCTGAGATACCGGGCGACCTCTTCGAGTATGCATATCCTTGCATGCGGGGCTCTGCAAGGACGGACAAACCCTTTCCCTAGCTGCTCGTGGTAACAACAATAACATCAAACCACCATTTGTACATGCGTTTCAAAACGATCGAACGCGCAGAGCGCCCGACAATTGGTCGGCAAGCAGTGCCGATCACCCTAGAGTTTGGGGTGCTGCAAATAATAATTTGAATGGAAACACGACGACGAACCGGCGAAACGTCCACATTGAGTGGACCAATCAACTCAAGGATGACGTGCTAGACTGCTACGATGCCAGCATTTTCCCTGTTCGCGGAGGCTTTATGGCGCGTATGCACACTCTGTGGTGCCAGATACACCCAGAGCTTCAACACGTTTCGCATCAGTCTTTGCGAAATCAACACGCCTACCTCTTGAAAAATGGATGTGTACGCGGAGCACTTCATCAACCGCTGCTTGAACACGCTGCAGACGAAAATAAGGAAGCGAGATTAAGACCAATCGCGGAAAGCAGACACATTCTTTGAGATGATAGCGATTTCAGGACACGGAGGAACATTGACATACTGGTTCCTCTAAAGCCCCACGATCTGGCTGAAATGGATACCTCTCTTCGTGAGGATATTTCGGAGCAGTCCGACCTCTGGACCATCAATTATTCAGTTTATGGTGCTGCGAGAGCATTGGCTGATTCAAATCGAAGGCTAAAACCGACGATGGATGAAAAGACGAAAAGACGCTGGTATCAACTGAACAAGAAGATTGGATGGGCAAGACAGAATGCGTCCCGTATTAAGTGTGTGATTGACTACATAACATCTGGTAGGCCGTTCACGGAAAGGGTTCAAAAGTTCGCTCAAGAACTAAGGACCTTTAATCATACACTGAATAAGTCAAAGCTGCTGACAATCAAGCAGCACATTGTTGAGAAAATACGATCTTCCTGTTTCTGTCAAAAATCCACCCATGCCCAACTAGCTAGAGACTTTTTGGAGAGAGGTATACAAGATCCCGTAAACAGTGGAATTGAAAGAAAACACTCAAAATATCATTCATGTCGAAGATTTTTACGACAACCTCATAAAATCTGAGGAGGAATGTCTATCAATCACTGCCGAAGTGGTGAAGAAAGCATTTAGGGGTACGAAGAACTTATTCGCTGCAGGATCAGAAGGTATCAAGAACGCCCATTTCGCAGTGACTGGTGTTCGGACGCACTATACTCCTATCGAAGAGAAGCGACTTTTCCAACCCAGTTCGATGAATTGAGCCTGTGTGGTGAGATGAAGGAGCAAAACGTAGCAGCAACTTCGAGAAACGAACTATGTTTGTGATCGAATTCTCGGCTATGGCCGACTACATTATCACTGCCAAGGAAAAGGAAAAGGAGGAGAGGTATCAATACCTTAAAAGGGAGCTGCAGTTACTTTGCCCAAAATATTAGGTTAAATAATTCTCCTTATGATCGATGCTCTCGGTGGTGCAAAACTATCACTGTTTCGTTATCCCAAAGCCATAACCGCGTGCCAAAAACATGCCAAGGTACTTGCGAGGTGGGACCCTGCGATGGTTGTTTAACCTTTTTTCAAATTATATAGTTAAAAGTTTGTCATAAGGACAACCGCAGGATTTCGCCGGGAGCAGGTGCTAATCTTAAAAATTGCAATTAGAAATAGGTGCATCCCAAATTGCAGTTAGAGTTTTTGGGTCAATTCTCAATTGGATAGAGAAAATTCTCAATAAGTCCGACGATCGATACCCGAAGAAATGTTATTCAAGATTAAGAGAGCTGGATAGGTTAAAAATCGATTTGACAACCCTAGAGAAATACAACTGTGCCCGCCAGGTTAGAAGTATATTTGAAAATATTGGGATAGAGGGCGATTGGGAATTTCTTTCTCTTGCCTCTCTGCAAAAGAATAAATCAGCATGGATAAGAACTTATGATAAAATATTATATCTAGAAGATTTACAGCGAGCCCACTCGTCCTCTGCCCTAATACTTTATCCTCAATTAACCTTGCGAGAAGGACCTCAGAAATCTTTAACTCTGTCAAGAACACCACTCGGTCTTATCAGAATTATAGCGCAATTAAGGTTAATAAATAAGTTTATACTTAGACTTATAATCAAGTATAAAACCTGCAATTTACATGGTTATGGTTATTGTATCTACTGTCATGAGAATACTTTCAATAGAGAACCTGTGTATCATCTTTTAGTAGAATGTCAATTTTGTAATACTGTAAGATTTTCATGTGTACGCGAAAGGAGGGATCTGTGTGACATAAGGAATGCCTGGCTGAATATTCTAGATAACCCTGATCAAAATTCTCTTTAAAAAAATTCTTATGTTTCTTAGTAAGTTTCACGAATGAGCATTATAATTAATAATATAGTTCAAGGTTTTTTTATTTGCTTTCGTTGTAAGTACGGTTTATCTCCTCTGGGGTAATGTTTACCAACAACCTTTGATTTTAGTTTCTGCTTTTATTTATTAGGCTAACAGTTTTAGAATTGAACTGTAACCTATTTAGTGATGGGCGCTGCTCGGTATTTCACAGTCATGACCAAATTCTGACCGATCATGACGGTAAATGTTGGTAAAACGCGGTCAGACCCAAATATCTCCACCAGGAAAGTTTTTTTTTATGGAGAAAAGTGGTTTAGTTGTTAGGACAGACCCTATGCTAAACTTGTAGAAAAAGTCTTTCGGTTCTAAATGTTCCAGTTTTTTTCTAAATAATAAAAATGCCAAAAAGCTCAGTATAACAGACGACACTTTTGACAGTTTCGCGCGAGTTTCAAGGGAAATTTAAAACTGACACTTTATAAATTGACAAATTACATTGAAAATGCGTCAAATTTATTAAGCAATAATTTTAAAATAATAGTAGTATGTTAAGTTATTTTCAATACAAATTCCATTAATTTTATTCCTAAACACTAAGGTGAGTACTTCGTATCTTATAGGTTAGGATCGCAAATAAAAATACTGTTTTTTTTCTTGAACTTGTAATATAATGTACATACAAATTTAATTATATATATACATATATGTAAACTATGTGTACATAATCATGTATAAATGTATTAAAAAAAGTTTCCTAAATAATTTAAAATAAACAATTAAAACAAAATGTTTTCAATTTCAATGCCAAGTAAATGAAAAATAAATTTAAATTATGTCTTTATTTGTCTATAAATTTTGAATCATGGAAAGGTATTTTTGTATTTTAAATGATTTAAGGTTTAATGTTAATTCAGTGTTAATTTAACAGTGAATGTTGTGTAATCATCGTATCTTACAGACTTCAAAAAATCAAAAATTCATTGGGTTTTTTGTTTATGCAAGGGTACTGACTTAGTCGTGCAATTCCTTGTTCTATTAATTATTATAATATTCTTTTTAAACTGTTCGTGTGAAGTAAAATATCTTAATAACATTCAGGCTTTCCTTTATTTTTCTTTATATGTAGGAGAAAAAATAATTCAAAGAAATCACTTTTATTTCGCTTTCACTGTTCCCATTTTTAATTATAATAATTGCCTTATTGAATTTCTTCAAATATAAATAATAACAAATAATAAATTATTTACACAAATTACTCATAAATCTAAATTCATAATAATTAGAAATGAATTTTATTTTGTTTGAAGAAAAAAAACCAGTATTTTCATTCAGGGAATATAACCTATAACTTAGCACACTACTATTATTTTAAAAATATTACTGAATTTGGGAAGGAAACAAAATATAAAATGCTAAAGTTTGATTATTTGTAACAGTGTAACCTGAAAATCGGAAAGAAAATAGAAAATGTGCAATTTTTAAGATTAGCACCTGCTCCCGGCGAAATCCTGCGGTTGTCCTTATGACAAACTTTTAACTATATATATTCGCCGAAGCCGTACCTAACCTCGGAACGCGAGGTACGGCCGGTCAGAGAAAATTAATAAGAATACTCTTACCGTCCAGCCAGGAAAATAAGTATAGAATAAGCCAACACAATAGACAATAAGCGGGGTCGAGATCGTAACTGTGTATCAAACTGACAGCTCGTAAACGCCGAGCAGACAGCGCAGACAGCCAACAGCAAAAAAGCAGGACGGGAGGATGGAACGAAACCAACACGGCGCACCTGTCCCGCGCATGACATGACGTCACTACCGGACGGCCATGTCTCACCGACGAAGTGGGGAAATGCCACAACCAGCAGCCATTTTCCATCGTCGGCACCATGACATGGCGTCACTACCAGACGGCCAAGTTTCACCGACGAAGTGGGGAGGTGCCACAACTAGCGCGGGGTCGTTCAGCCATGTCGCGGTACAGGGTTGGTCGACTCTGTTACGCACTGCCGTCGACACTGCTAGTGGAGCTTGATGGTGTGTAGTTGCAGGGCTGGCTCGTCTTGACTCGTTGATCGATTCAGTACCGCTTCTCGCCGCCGGTTGTGGCGCTGGGATATGATATCGACAGCAAAACATGGTTGCTAGTTGTGGCACCTCCCAACTTCGTCGAAGAAACATGGCCGTCTGGTGGTGACGTCATGTCCTGGTGCCGGCGATGGAAAATGGCTACTAGTTATGGCACCTCCCCACTTCGTCGGTGAGACATGGCTGTTCGGCAGTGACGCCATCTCATGCGCGGGACTCGTGCGCCGTGTTGATTTCGTTCCATTCTCCCGTCCTGCTTTTTTGCTGTTGGCTGTCTGCGCTGTCTGCTCGGTGTTTACGATCTGTCAGTTAGATACACAGCATCGATCTCGACCCCGTTTACGCAAAACTACCGAGGATTATAATATTATTTCAATTGAGGATACTCTGGTGCTTCGGCGTGGATTTTATCATATTATATCTAATATGTTGGCTTATTCTATACTTGTTTTTCCTGACTGGACGGTACAAGTGTTTTTATTAATTTCTTTTTTGACCGGCATATTTTTGGCACGCGGGTATGGCTCTAAGGTTACGATCCAGTGATAGTTTCGCACCTTCGAGAGCACCTATCACAAGGACAATTACTTGTACCGAATATTTTGGGTACAGTCTTTGCAGCTCCCTTTTAAGGTCTTGATACTTTTCCTCCTTTTATTTCTCCTTAGCAGTGGTGTCGTATTCGGAAGGAGCCGAGAATTCAATCACGAATATAATTCGTTTCTCGAAGTCTTGGAGAACAATGTCAGGCCTCGAGTGTGCAAAGGAGACTGCTGTCCGGAAATCGTAGTTCCAGAAAATTTGGAGTTTCTCATTTTGGACAATTGACTCTATCTCCCTTGGAGCGTTCTGCAGGGCAGGGTCGCCGCCAACATCGTAAGAGCGCCAAAGATAGTAATAAAGCACTCTTAGGGCCGCATTGTGTCAGTAGATACACGTCGTTCCTGCGTGAGTGGGACACCCCGAAAGTATGTGTTACTACATAGATGTATTAAGTGCGGTTCAAAACAATCGAACGCGCAGGGCTCCCGACAATGGGTCGGAAAATAATGCCGAATATCCTAGAGTTGGGGAGCCAATCAAGACGGAGTCAATGTGATTGACCAGCAGAATCTCATTACTTTCAAGTGAACGGATCGACTCAGGGATGACATGCCGGAGTGCTATGATACCAGTATGGCCCCTGAACGAAAAGGTTACATAGCGCGACTGCATACTCTGTGTTGCGCGAAATACCTAGAGCTCTCGCATTTTTCGCATAAACGTCTGCGAAACCATGCCAAGGAACTCCGGAAAAGGCGTTATATAAGCGGGGCGCCTACTCAACCGCAGCCAGAACAAGCCGGCAACAGAAAAAGAGAATCACCACTGAGACCAACCGCGAGCAGGCACCCAATCCAGGAAGAGAGATGCTCCAGGACCCGGAGAAACATCAACATTCAGAATTCCCTCAAGCCTCAACATCCGACTGAACTGGATGACGAGCTTCGTGGAGATTTTTCCGAAGAACCCGACCTCTGGACTATCAATTGTAGTGTGTATATTCGGATTCAGCGCATCAAAATCCTTTGGAAATGTTAGGTCTGGTCTCTGGCTTTAAAATTTGTCGGCCTGTGTAATTTACACAAATTGACTTTCTTCAGATTGTCTTTTTTTAAATCTGATTTTTGGGAACCTACTTCTCTATAAGGCTTTTTGTGCATTACTGTTACATAATTTGACTTTATTTAAGTTTATGTTTTTAAAGATTTTTTTTCTAAACTGTTTCCTTTTCTAGTCTTCTTAACCAACTTCCAAAATAATTTTTCATTCTTCTGAAGTTATTTATCATTTGTATTTCTTGTTGTGTTCTGAATTTTCCCTTACTTTCCTTAACTAGTTTCTTTGTTCATGCAAATTTTCCTCCAGCTTATCACGATGTTTCATTTGTACTTCTGGTTTCTGCAAATTCTCTACCTAGACTCGCATTTGCTTCAACTTATTAATTTTTTTTTCATCCTCGACCTAAACGATCTGTTCCACATTAAATACCTCTTGTCACCCTTGTATCTTTTACTTATCATCTCAGTCTTTTATATGCTACAAAACAGTTGAACATACTGTTACTTATTCCTCTACTTAATGTATAGAAGTGAATCATTTTATGCCTAAACCAGGTATTTGAAACACATACACGTTTTTCTAGGTATGAGCTCATGAACTTATCCTCGTTTCCATTCATTTTCTGATCCTCAAAATGACCGAGCACCTTAGCAGAACCCAAGCGTTACACGATGCATACCAGTCTGGCCATTCATATATCTCCGAGTAAAATGGTTCTTTCAACAAAAACACAAGCATATGGAATATCATTCAAAGAGTCCCAGAAAGAATATTTTACATCATCACTTTTACTGATTTAAATAAATATGACTAGAGGTGGGGTAATATAGTTAATAAAAAGTCTATATATACGAGATGAATAAACAATTAATTTTATTTATTGCAACGAGTAGTGGCCGAATGACATTTGTAATTGCACAAAATTTTCAGTTTCTTGCATTTACAAGTATTTGTATTGCATTTTGTTGTACCATTGCATCTAACGTAGCCTTGACCTCCGAAGAGAGATTCTTTATTATTTGTATTACGCAAAGATTCTTTAATTCACTCGATATATACATTTTTACTCTTTATTTGCATATATACTTTTGCTAAGTATTGTCTAGAAAAAAAATTAGTAAGAAAAAGCACGAATAGGTGTTTTGTTAAAAAAAATTGTACCAACAATTAAAATTTTCAATAATTTAAATCTTGAATTACTTTTTAAACAATAATACTAAGATTTAGTGAAAAATAAAAAATCTGTCTTTCAGTTAAATAGCCAAATTAAACACTTGTTCTTAAAATTAATAATAATAATATTGTTTGCTTATTATTAAGAGTTTATAGGCACAGACTATAATTTTTTTTAATTTCTACAGTAAACGACATAGTTAACTGTTTGTTTATACAAATTAGCTTCAATATAAGGTAAATTATTTATGTTCTCTAATTATATCTAAATTTTAGTAGCATCGTCTAAACAGTGATTTTACATCTCAATAAATTAATATTTTAAATGCCAATAAGAAATTTTATAAACGAAGCACCTATTACTGGCTCTTTTTCACTGCCAAGTTTTTTGAAATGAGAGTATAAGTATAATTTACAAGTATATTGCGTCATTTTTCATCAAATAAATCAACAATAAACCATTATTCTTACTAATAATATAATTATGACAAATAATAGACTGGTGACTTGTATGAAATATATATTCTGTAAATTCGCTTTAAATAATCAGCTTTTCCTGAAAAGGCTTAAATTAGGAAATTATTAGTTACACTAAAAAACAATAAAAAAATGGTAACTGAATTATTTATGTTTTCTAAGTACATCTACGTTGAATATGATACATATCGAGTTTACTTTTTTATCTTATTTTTAGAAAAAAAACTCTTGTTGAATAAATAATTATATTGAAACAAAAATAGATAAATATACTCAATAACTTTTCTTAAGGGGGGATCCTGCTTTAGAATGCTGAAAAAATCGATTCATTTTTTATTGATTAAATCTATTTCTAATGTATCTAAGAATATGTATCTAAAGTTATAGAGGCTGATTCGCAGTATTTTCAAAGATACAGTAATAAATGGGGTGTCGAGCAGGTACACGAGCTCTACTCATTGGCATTCCTAATTGTCTTGCTGCAAAACGCAGAAAACGATTCTGAACTCTTTCCAGTCTGATTTTACCTATCATGTATTGCGGAGACCAAATAACGGAAGCATACTCGAGATGTGGTGTGACCATAGAGAAGTACAAAACCTTTAGTGTGAGCACATTATGAAATTCAGAGGCGTTTCTTGAGACAAACCCCAGAGATCTAATTATCTTGTTGACTGCTTGGGTGATCTGATCTTCATAAGATAAATTTTCTTGGAGGTGAATACCCAGGTCTATCACCCGTAAAACCCTTTACAATTCACAACCAGCGATTGTGTAGTTATAATTGAAATTAGCTCCCCTTCTAGTGAAGTTTATTACCGAACATTTCTTAATATTGAAAGGCCTTACTGCACCAGGCTTGGAGACGATCTAAATCGTCTTGCAAGTCAATGCAGTCCGAGTGGGATTTTATTTCTTAATAGAGTTTAAAGTCATCTGCGAACAATAGAAAAAAGCACGTTTTGATCACTGTATACACATAATTAATGTGTAGTAAAGATAACAGAGGGACAAGGTGAGAGCCCTGGGACACATCGGAAGATGCATGAAACGCTTCCGAATAATGATCATTTACTCTTACCATTTAAACTCCATTGCTGAGATAACTCATAAACCAAAAGAGCATATTATTCGTAATGTCTGGTTTTCTGAGCTTTGCCACCAGAATCGTATGGTCAACTTCATCGAAGGCCTTTGAAAAGTCCGTATATACCGAATCTACTTGGATACCTGCCTCCACTTTATTAATAAAAAAATGTGTGTACACACTCATATTAGTGATCGTTGACCTCCCCCTTCTGAACCCGTACTGCTCCTTAATAAGAGTTTTGGATGAGGCTAAAACTAAATTTTCATGGATAATGCTTACAAATACTTTGGCCATCGTGCTTAATATTGTAACTGGTTTGTAATTTTTTACATCATTACGGTTACCGTCTTTATAAACTAGTACAATAATACCATTCTTCCATATTGCCGAAAAATAACCTTGAGTAATCGATTTGTTAAAAATAAGATGCAGTGGTTCAATTAAAGAAGGGAAGCACGACCTCAGGAAGGAGCAGGTATACCATCTGGGCTGGCACATTTGCTAATATCTAGTTTAGAAAGCTTGAGTTTGATTTCATCTTTGCTAATACATCTGTAAGGAAAATCAATGGACTCTCTAATCTCAAGTAACACAGGTTGCACATCAAGGTCTGTGGCGGCAGAATAGACTGTCTTAAAATTTTTCGCAAATAGATTAGCTATACCCTCATAATAATCAGCTAGTTCATCATTGTCGTACGACCAAATTTTTTTTGGGCTTTCTATGATGGATCTTTCAGTGTCTCTAATATAATCATCATACTGTTGATCAGATAATTTATTGCATGTAGATCTTAACGAGGAAAAACGCAAATAATCATCTAGTTCACGCGTGAACTTATAAGTGGCGTGCGCTGGTTTCTTGGTAAGCACTAACTCGATCAGGTTCCGATTGTACCACGAAGGAAAGTTTCTTCTGTAATTTCCATTACCCTACGAATAAGCATTTTTGAGTATATTTTACTTACGGTACTTAATAAGCTGATACCTCTGTAACTATTACAGTTGTTTTTATCTCCCTTTCGTTTGTATATTGGTACGATAATCGCGCTTGTCCAATCGTCTGGGACTTGTCCCGTACCAAAAAATTGAAGACAGGTTAGGAGAAGCTGCAGCGTAGCTTTTGTAGAACGGTAGTTACCCTGTTATTTTAAAAACGAAATACTGGTTCAGTTACGATTTTCAATTGAAATGTTTAAATTTTGACAATTATCTACAATTTAAAAGACAGCGTATATATACTATAACCCAGCTGGAAATATACTACTAGTACCAGATTATTTGCGGTACTGTCCCAGTACTGGCAATAATTATAATAATAACTTTATTCTGTACTGGCATACTACTGGTCCACTGCTGGTCAGAAAACTGGCGCGGTACCAGGCCAGCACCAGTGGTATTTTAGTACTGCGTCAGTTGTTGGTGAGAAGTAGGCCTGTACAGTACATTATTATTATTATTATTATTATTATATCATTAAGCCGTTTCCCTTTCGGGGTAGGCGTGAATTGCTCGGTTGGAGAGATAAGTTGCTGAAATCGAAGGATACTTTTCAACCCATGATTTTCATAATTGGACCATTAACGAAGATTGAGCAGGCAGTTGTTGTGGTCGACGAACAATAATATAAGTTTGGTTCATGCTTGGAAGCTTTAGATCTGGCGTTTAAAATATTTTTTGTTTTGGAATGCCAATATGCAAAAACGTCACATTCTCTGTGGATGTTTATTCAAATCGCTGGGTTCAATATATCTGTTGCGGATGATAGACCTAACGCGTCCGTCAAAGTTCTGTTGGGGTTGGTACAACAGGCTTTGCCTGTAGAGATTTGATTTCGTTTTTTCTCTCATTCAGAGTTTTATTTACAGTTTTTTCCTCCTTTAAAGTGATTGTACCACTACTTAAAAACATGATTACTTGTCATGAGTGTAAATGCACTTTTTCGGATAATCGTACTGTATTGCGACATGTCAATTTCACGCATTCGTATTTAAAAACGTTTCGTTGCTCTGAAAATCATTGTCTAAAATCTTTTTCTGTACTAAATACCTTTTTCAAGCATAGAAGTCTAAAACACGAATCCGATCATGAAATTTCTTTATCATATCAAAAAAATGCATCACACTCAGTCATTGTACAAGACGAAACTACTGCTGCTTTTGAAACTGATAATGTCAATGTTGAAATTCCTTTAACACAAAGTTTTTTGGAGGACTCTTCTGACTCTGAAGATGATTTAATCTCAGACGATGATTTACTTTTTGAAAATAGCTCTCAAAAGAGTACTTCTAATTTGATTTGAAGTAACCCCACAAATAGCTCAAAGTATTTTTAAAGAACAATTAAAATTTGCAAGTAAATATTATCAGTGCACAGATATTTCGAGAAAAAGAGCAACTGGTGTAATTACTGATACTTCAAAGTTATTATCTTCTACTGTAAACGAACTAGAAAATGAAGTGTGCAATCGTTTAAAAAGTTTAGGTGCTCCTGAAAATTATATATCTGAAATCAAAGATGTAATGACAAAGTTCTCAAAGCCTTTTCAAAATATACAAACTGAAAAACAGTGTTTTTCAAAATTTCGCAATTATGACACGTTTATTATTCCCGAGAGTTATAAGATTGGTGAAAGGAAAGAATATAGGACTAGTCCTACAAGATCAACCTGCAAAGATGTGCCAGTAGTGGCGCAGTTCATTCCTATCCGTAGTATTGAAAAAAAATTTCGAAATGCCAGAAATGTATGATAAAACAAAAAAGTACGTAAACGCTTTAAATTCAGAAAAAAAAACAATAATTTCAAATATTATTCAAAGTCCTCTATGGAAAAAGAAATTAAATCGACATCCAGGCAAAACTATTTTTCGACTTTTGATGTACTTCGATGGCTACGAAAATAATCATCCTTTAGGTAGTCATAAACGTATATCGAAATGTGGAGCAGTTTATATAAGTTTACCATGTTTGCCGCCAGAATTTCAATCTAAAATAAAAAACATTTTTTTATTTATTCTATTTAATAGTTTAGATCGTTCGGTGTTTAAAAATGCAATAATTTTCGAAAAAGCAGTTCAAGAACTTAAATTTTTACAAGAAGAGGGAATTATAATAAACCACAATGGAGTTGACGAAACAATTTACTTTGATTTAGCAATCATTGTGAGCGATAATCTTGGATTGCACTCCATTTTTGGTCTCGTGGAAAACTTTCGAGCAAAAACGTTCTGTCGTATGTGTCTCATTGAAAACGAAGATATTAACCAGATATTTAAAGAATGTGATTGCACACTTCGTAACAAATCAAATTACAATACACTGTTAAGTCAGAACGATATAAAAATCCAGCAGTTGACCTGAAGCACGATTTTGCAGAAGGGATATGCCATTATGATGTCGCTTTTGTTTTACACAATTTCATTTATTTCAAAAAATATTTCACATTAGATCATCTGAATCAGATTATTCGCGGTTTTTATTGCGGAGCTGACGATACCCATGCGAAAAAATTCTACGGCAAGTGTTCTACGGAAATTCCATGTGGAAATACCACGTGGAAATTCTACGTGGAAATTTCACATGTGAATTACTTGCGGAAATTGTACAAACATTTCTACAAACTAATTTTGGACAAAGTTTGACTTCCGGTGATGAGCTGTGCTCTCGGAAATCACAGTCCATATATATATATATAATTGTATTTCGATTAATTTTTAGATTATTGTGTGGTTATCTGAACCTTCAGAAGTTATTCTGATCTCTGTTTCAATGTCCTAGATTTCGTTCAACAACGAGAAAGCCTTTTTAATTAATTATTTTTAACCAGGTAGTTTTTTTCCCTTCAGGACGTAACACAGTTGTCATTCTCATGTGTTCATGAAATTCTTAAATTGCAGTGTAAACGTTTTTTTACATTTTGCTATATCAAAGACGAAATAAATTGAACATATGGGGCATAATTTCTGGAGTGTACCCACCTTGAAAATGAAAATTGTCCGATCGGGCTAAAAAATAGCCCAATTGTAGTCCTATTAGATAGTACTCCTCATAATTAATTTCAATAATTATTTATCAAAGTGGAGGGGGTACAATTTTTGGGGTTTTAAAGCAAAGCCTTACTTTCAAATATTTGTAACTTTTTACCTATTGCTTTAAACAAAACTTCACTACGAATATTTTTGATAGACTTTATCACTAACTTTTTGCTGGTCGTGACGATTTTTAAGAAAAGTACAAATTTGACCCTAATTCTTGAAAATCAAAAATAAATTTGACTTTTTTTCAAATTTCGACACTTTTTTTTCTTCAAAATACTTTTAACAGAAATCTTAGATTCTTTCCCATAAGACCCTAAATTTTCAGAGTCGTAAATTAATTCGCCTTTGAGTAATGGAAAGATACGTAAACAAGATGCTATGATAGAGCGGGTGGCGCGAGATCTCCCCTAGTGCGCTCACGCCGAGGATCTTTGTGCAACGCTTAAGTACCAGTTTTTTAAGTTAAGTAATATTATATGCTACTGGAATAACTGCTCTTTTCAAAACGTAAGGCATAAAGCACCTAATCTTAAACTCCGTAGTGTTGCCGACGACTTGCGTTTGAAATTTCCTGAACTACCAGAAGGAGCTCAAATTTGCAGTTCATGTAGATACCAACTCATCAACTCAGCAAGAATATTATCCTTGAACTCTGGTGATATTGCAGAGCCTTCTGGTAGAGATAAGGTAGATACTGAGGATCATGAAATGATTTCTGACGATGATGAAGATCAGCTATATGACAGCGAAAAAGATTGAGATGTCTTAGACACCAAACTGCAGTGTGAAAAAAATATCATAAAGTTAGTGTTAAAGTACTTGGTCAAATCATCGAAAAATGCAATGCCTCTAAAGATCTTCAAGAATAATTTCAACTTCTTTCGCTTGCGCCTAAATCTTGGGACGAAGAAAACTGATGCAGGTGTTCCATACATCAGAGCGAAAAGCAAGAAATGTCAAAAAATTAGTTTCAGAGTATGGAATTCTTACGCTTCCGAATCCAAAAAGAGGAAGAGCATTAACTCCTGAAACCAAAACTCCAGCGAAAAACTTTTATGAACGCGATAACATAAGTCGAATGATGCCAGGGATGAAAAACTTTGTCTCGATCAAGAATGATGATGGAACTCGTTCACATGTTCAGAAAAGGTTACTACTGTGTAATGCCAATGAGTCATATGTTCAATTTACATCAGAACAGGCCTGAAGATCAGTATTTCGAAATTCACAAAACTCAGACCTTGTCATTGTGTTCTAGCAGGAAGCAGTGGCACTTATAATGTGTGCGTTTGCGTGCATGATGAGAATATCACTTGATGTTGAATGAAATAAATATTCAACATTTAACCGACGATACTGACATGGTGTTCATAAATTAGCACAAATTCCTGGATGCTATTGTATGTCCAAACTCTTCAAGTTCCTGTCATTTAGGAGTGTGAGCTTTTGATGAAAATTGTATTAATGAAGTGAGATTTGAAATTTGGTTACAGACCGACAGATGGAATGGATACTGATGAATTCCTAGATGATTTCTGTGAAAGGCTATTGGAATTAAAAACTCATCACTTTATTTCAAAGGAACAATCTTTTTTCAAAAACCTGAAGGAAAATGTACTGCCTGGGGAGTTTTTGACTTGCTTCGATTTCGCTAAAAATTACGCGTTTATAATTTAGAATGCAGCTCAATCATTTCACTGGAATAAGGACCAAGCAACAATATTCTCTTGGGGAGTCATCGTGGCTCAGATGGTATAGTGATTGTCCAATGTTTCAATACTGCAGCCTTGGCAGCCACGCTAGTATTCATACAAGCCAATTGAGCACATAAAAGGTAAAGAAAACAAGGTGGCTGACTGTCTTTCCAGATTGTTTCCAATAGGAAGGGATCTCTTACAGGAAGCCGTGAAGAATGCCGAGATAAGTCCCGAAGAACTGGAATCCAGACTACCCGATATAGAGATCTTCGACGCCTCCGGTGTCGAAAAAGACTTGACAATTCCACCTCCAGATCAGATAAACTTCGAGAAGCAACCCGTGAAGGAAAAACAGAAGCCGAAGATAATCAGCGAGGAGGTGCTAACAGGAAATGATAAGAAAACGGAGAGAGAAGGAACGCCCCCAATACCAACGCGAGAAAACCTCCCTGAATACGATAAAGAGTTGTACGAGCAATTCCAGAATTGGCTCAAGGAAAGAGGCGATAACAATTCCGTGAAAAAGCCGAACGCAGGAGGAAAATTGTGGAGAAAAATTCAGAAACGACCGTCGAACGATCAGAATTTAGAAATTCTGCCAGTCTACGACGAAAGAACTTGGCTCACAAGAATTAACGAAATAATAGCGGACTTTAGGAATCGGAAATTGACTATAGCCAGGTTACACTTTATGGATCCCACAATAACACCTTTGGAAAAAATTAAAATTGAACAATTCCTCCACTTCTTTAGCAGAAAATATGAAAATTATTTAAATATTTACTACTGCTTCTCACCATTAAGTGAACTGACTCAACAGGAGAAACTCGAAATATTGAAGGAAGCGCATGGTTCTATTTCTAACCAACACTTTGGCGAAAATAAAACTATAGATAAAGCGAAACAGTTGGGAGAATGGAAAAATATGGAAAACGATATTTGCAGCTACGTAAAGAAGTGCCCCATATGCCAACTTCAAAAAACCACGCGAATAAAGAGGCAGGCCGAAGCTATTATACCAGACACACCTGTTAATCCCAATGACAAAGTAGCAATGGACATTTTCGGGCCTCTTCCTATCACGAAAAATGGGAACGAATACATACTCAGTGTACAAGACCAACTGACTAAATACCTAATGCTGATACCGCTGAAAGATGCTAGGGCTGAGTCCATTATCGAAGGACTCTTCGATCATTTCATTTATATATTCGGAGCCCCGAAATCTATCTTGACAGATCAGGGAGCAAACTTTGTTTCCGAACTAGTTCAGAATTTTGAGAACCTGTTCAGAATAAAGCACGTGAAAACAACTACTTATCACCCTCAAAGTAACGGAAGCCTAGAAAGGGCTCACTCTGTGCTAAAAGATCTTCTGAGAACCTGCATGGAAGACGCACGAACCGAGTGGGACCAGGTATTAAAAATAATTACTCTCGCTTACAACACCACTAAGCAAGACGGAATTGGAATAAGTCCGTTTCAAGCCACTTTTGGCAGAACCAATGCTAATTTGCCGTCGACTTTAGCCACCACTCCCAATTTAAAATATCAAGACCTGCTTGACATGTGGAGAGAAAGGCACGAGCGGTACCTGCAGAAAGCAAAGGAAAAGTTACATCTTCAGAAAGAAAAATACAAACGGTATCAAGACTCCAAGATAGTCTTACCACAATCTATCTATGAACCGGGAGACCTGATCAAGTTTATCAATCACAATGCGACCAACAAACTCTCTGCAAGTTGGAAAGGACCCGCAACTATAATCGAAAAGCTAGATAACAATAACTACATAATATTGTTTAATAACGAAAGAACGAGAATCCACGTTAACCAGATCATGCCTTATTTTTTATAGAATGAAGATCTTGGCATTACTGACAATTCTGATGCAAATCTGGACAACGAACGGAAATTACACTCTAACACCAATTACCGGGAATATATTTATCGAAGAAATAGGAACAGCCCACCTTTACCATGAGACTTGGAAGCTAGTGATAAGCATCAACGATACCAGCCTGCAACAAAGGTTAGATATAGTTCGCGACATAATGAGACTCGCGATTCGAGCATGTAACTCAAACTGCGCCGAAGAAAAAGAGGTTAGACTAACTGGCGAAAGGTACGAAAGAGCTAGAAACAAACTCCAACTACTCAACCAGGTGATGGGTAACAAACGACATAAAAGAGGATTAATTAATGCTATTGGGGATATCGCTAAAACTCTGTTTGGGACTTTAAGTAATAACGACCTCGAACAGGATTCAACTATTTAGTTAAAAATTCGTCTTTTTTTCATTGAATTCAATATGTTGATAATTCATTATTTTGGGTTACAAATTAGTTTTTTTTTTAACTGAAAATTTAACTATTCCATTTTTTGTTGAAAGTTTATCTTTTTTAGTTGAAAATTCATATTTCTTTATTGAAAATTAACTTTATTGTTGAAAATTCTTTTTTTCCGATGAAAAAGTCAACTGTTTTCAACAAAATTCGACTTTGTAGCTATAACACTGAACTATTTCGTTAAAAATTAGTCCATTTGGGCAAAAGATTAATCTTAATTGTTAAAAATTCATCATTTTGGTTGAGCATTCAACTATTTTGTTCAAAATTCGTCTACTTTTGTTCAATTTAACTGGTTTATATTAATTTTTTTTTAATTCGTTTTTTAACTGCAAGTTTAACTCTTTCATTTTCGTTGAAAACTGATCTTTTTTAGTTTAGAATTCAACTATTTGGTTGAAAATTCATGTATTTTGTTGAAAATACGTCTTTTGGTAGAAAATTTATCTTTTTGATTGAAAATTCATCTTGTTTGTTGAAAATTCATGTATTTTGTTGAAAATTCGTCTTTTTCGTTAGAAAATTAATCTCCTCTGTTTAATATTCATGTTTTTGGTTGTATATTTATGTTTTTGTTTTTGAAAATTCAATTAAGTAGTTTCACAATTAATCTACTTGGTAGAAAATTCAACAATTTATATAAAAAGTTATTTTGCTGGTTGAAAATTTAAATGATTTTTTTTTAAAATTCGTCTTGATCAGAAAAAATTCCAATAATTTGGTAGAAAATTCAACTATTTAGTTGACAGTTAACGTTTTTTCTAAATTCATGTATTTTGTTAAAAATTTGTCTTTTTCGGTAGAAAACTAATCTTCTCGGTTGAAAATTCATGTTTTTGGTTAAAAATACAATTATGTGGTTGAAGATTAATCTACTTGGTAGAAAATTAAAAAATATTGCGAAAAAGTTATTTTTCTGGTTGAAAATTTAAATGATTTTTTTTTTAAATAGACTTTTTTTTAGATTTTTTTTTTAATTAGACTTTTTAACTTGGAAACTTGACTTTTTCGTTAAATATTCATCTATTTGCGTAGAAAATTAATCTTGTTTGTTGAAAATTCATATTTTTTTTTTGAGAATCTAACTTTTCTTTTTTAAATTCGTCTTTTTTCATTAAATTTAACTGGTTGACAATTCGTTTTTTTACTTATTTTTAAAAATTAAAATTAAACTATTCTATTTTTGGTTAAAAACTGTTTTGTTGAAAATTCGATCTTTTGGATTGAAAAATCGTCATTTGTTTGAGAATTCAACTATTTTGTTAAAATAGTTGAATTACTTTGTTAAAGTAGTTGAACTTTTTTTTAAAAAATAAATTTTCTTTTGTGGTTGAAGATTCGCCATTTTAGTTAGAAATTCAAATATTTGGTCGTAAATTAATTTTTTTGTTAAAAATTCGTACTTTCGGGTTGAAAATTCAGCTGTTTAGTAGAAAATTCGTCTTTTTTGGCTCGAAAATTCAACAATGTGGTAGAAAATTAATCTTGATTATTAAAAATTCATCATTTTGGTTGAGAATTCAACTATTTTGTTACAAATTTGTCTTTTTTCATTGAATTCAATAGGTTGATAATTTTTTGTTTGTTTTAAAAATTAGTTTCTTTTTAACTGAAAATTTAACTATTCCATTTTTTGTAGAAAATTTATCTTTTTTAGTTGAAAATTTATATTTCTTGATCGAAAATTAACTTTTTTGTTGAAAATTACTGTTTTCCGGTGTAAAAGTCAACTGTTTAAAAAAAATTGACTTTGTAGCTAGAAAACTGAACTGTTTCGTTAAAAATTCGTTCATTTAGGTAAAAGATTAATCTTAATTGTTAAAAATTCATCATTTTGGTTGAGCATTCAACTATTTTGTTCAAAATTCGTCTATTTTTGTTAAATTCAACTGGTTGATCATTCTTTTTTTTTTTGAAAATTTGTTTTTAACTGCAAATTTAACTCTTTTATTTTTGGTTGAAAACTGATCATTTTTAGTTTAAAATTCAAGTATTCGGTTGAAAATATGTCTTTTGGTAGAAAATTAATCTTTTTGATTAAAAATTCATCTTGGTATGTTAAAAATTCAGCTATTTAGTTTAAGAGATATTTACAAGTTTTGAGAAGATCCAAACTTAATTTCAAACTGGAAAAGATTTCGAAAAATAAAAAACTGCATTCAGATTTTTGAAGATTTCGAAATAAAATTTTGAAGCTTTTTGAGGATCTTCAAAGGTTTTAAGAAAAGGAAAAAAATCAAAAGTTTGCTGGGACAAATTTGAATTAGTTTTTATTTTGAAAAATTAATTTTAGAAGAATATTTGAGAAAAATAAAAAAAATATTGTTTTGTTCAATAAATGATAATTGAACAATTATTAATTTGAAAAAAATTTGAGTTCGTTTAAAAGATATTTACAAGAGAAGATCCAAACTTGATTTAAAACTGGAAAAGATTTCGAAAAATAAGAAACTAAATTTAGATTTGTGAAGATTTCTAAATGAAAGGTTTTAAGAAAATAAAAAAAAAAATAAACAAAGTTGTACTTTCCTGTAATTTTGTAATTGATAATGATAAAAATTTAATTAATTTTGGAAATTTAAAACTAGAAAAGGTTTCGAAAAATAAAAAACTGAATTTAGATTTTTGAAAATTTCGAAATAAAATTTTGAAGCCTTTTAAGGATTTAAAATGTTTTAAGAAAGTGTTAAAATATATTAAAAAAAGCTATACTTTCCTGTAATTTTGTAATTAGTGATAATAAAAATTTAATCAATTTTGGCATTTTAAAACTGAAAAAGATTTCAAAAAATAAAAAAATAAATTTAGTTTTCAAGATTTCGTAATAAAATTATTAAGCTTTTTAAAGATCTTGAAAGGTTTTAAGAAAAAAAAAAGGAAAAATGAAAAAAGTTGTACTTTCCTGTAATTTTATAATTAATAATAATAAAAATTTAAATGATTGTTGTGATTTTGGTCATTTAAAAGTAAAGAGATTTCGAAAAATAAAGAACTAAATTTAGATTTTGGAAGATTTCGAAATAAAATTTTGAAGCTTTTTAAGGATCTTGAAAGGTTTTAAGAAAAAAATAAATAAATAAATAAAAAAAGTTGTACTTTCCTGAATTTTGTAATCAATAATAATAAAAATTTAATTAATTCTGGTAATTTCAAACTAGAAAAGATTTTGAAAAATAAAAAACTAAATTTAGATTTGTGAAGATTTCGAAATGAAAGGTTTTAGGAAAATGAAAAAAATAAAAATAAAAAATTTGTACTTTCCTGTAATTTTGTAATTAATAATATTGAAAATTTAATTAATTTTGATCATTTGAAACTGGAAAAGATTTCGAAAAATAAAAAACTAAATTTAGATTTTAGAAGATTTCGAAATAAAATTGTGAAGCTTTTTAAGGATTTTGAAAGGTTTTAAGAAAATAAAAAAAAAATAAAAAAAGTTGTACTTTCCTGTAATTTTGAAATTAATAATAATGAAAATGTAATTAATTTTGGTAATTTAAAACTGGAAAAGATTTCGAAAAATAAAAAACTAAATTTAGATTTTTGAAAATTTCGAAATAAAATTGTGAAGCCTTTTTAACATCTAGAAAGGTTTTCAGAAAATAAAAAAAAAAAAATAAATAAAAATGAAAAATAAAAAAAGTTGTACTTTCCTGTAATTTCTTAATTAATAATAATAAAAATTTAAATGATTTTTGTAATTTTGATCATTTGAAACTCAAAAAGATTTCGAAAAATAACAAAATAATTTAGATTTTGGAAGATTTCGAAATAAAATTTTGAAGCTTTTTAAGGATCTTGAAATGTTATAGGAAAATGAAAATATTAAAAAGTTATACTTTTCTTAATTTTGTAAGTAATGATAATAAAAATTTATTTAATTTTGGTAATTTAAATCTGGAAAAGATTTTGAAAAATAAAAACTAAATTTAGATTCGTGAAGATTTCGAAATGAAAGGTTTTAAGAAAATAAAAAAATAAATAAAAAAGGTTGTACTTTCCTGTAATTTTATAATTAATAATGATAAAAATATAAATGATTTTTGTGATTTTGGTCATTTGAAATTGAAAAACATTTCGTTAAATAAAAAACTAAATTTAGATTTTGGAAGATTTCGAAATAAAATTTTGAAGCTTTTGACGGATCTTGAAAGGTTTCAAGAGAATAAAAATAGATAAAGAAATAAAAAAGTTGTACTTTCCTGTAATTTTATAATTAATAATAATAAAAGTTATTCTGTTTTATAGAGTCCCAAAAAAACCCACATAAGTGAAAAATGAGCTTGTCCGAGTTTTTGGCAATCATTCTTTTTTTTGCGGCTTAGGTATAAATTGTTTATATTACATAAAAATTTAATTGTTCAAACCGTTTATTGTTGTTTATAACAAACTTATCATAGAATGCTGCTAGAGAGTGGCGGTTTTTTCTGAAATTTCTAAATTTTTTCCAACTTTTCACTCACAGTGAGGTAATAATTAATGCAACTTAAAAAAGACTACGGTTCTGTGTGAATAAATAAGAGGTAAATGAATAGGTTAAGAGTTTTATTTCAGAAAAATATATCCATACAAGAAGAACTTTTTACTTGTTCAAACAATTAGGTTTGTTAGCTTTAATTTCAAAAATTATTTTTGTCCACTTTGATTAATTATTACCTCGTTCAAAGTGAAAAAAATGACAAAAAGTTGGAAATTTCAGATTAAACAAGAAGTTCGTTGCATTATTCTAAGACAATATTATTATAAGTAATGGCAAATTGTTTGAACAATTACATTTCTTAAATTTCATTAATTATTACCTCGCGCGAAATAACAAGTTGCCAAAAAGTTGGAAATTTCAGAGAAAACCACAATTTTCTGGTATTGTTCTACAAGGATACTATTGTAAGTAATAATAAATTGTTTAAACAATGATGTTTGTTGACTATGATTAATTATTAGAGTCGCAGTTTTCTTGAGTTTAATCATTTATTTTAAACTTTTCAGACAGAGCGATGCAATAATAAATTAAATTTGACAGAAATAATTGTTTAAACAAAAAATTATTATTGATAATAATTATATTTTGATATAATGCTAGAAAGCTGTAGTTTTTTTTCAATTTTCCACACTTTATTCATTTTCAAATTGAAGTGAGGTAGTAATTAAGTCAAGATAACAAACGTAATTGTTTAAACATTTATTATTATATTTAATAATATTCTGTTTGAATAATGGTGGAAAGTTGCGGTTTTTTCTGAAATTTTTAACTTTTTGCCCACTTTTTAATTAGAGAAAAATGATTAATATTAATACTAACTTAAACAAAAAGGCTTTCTACTTCTTGTAGAAAAATTTACGCTTAATATGATCCATATGGAAAATTTAAAGAATATTTCAAATATTTGCCTTATTTCAGAAAAATATATTCAGAAAAAAGAAAGTAATTGTATGAAAAGCAATTTGTAATATGGTTTATTTATTATTTTCTCATAACTAAAAAATGGAAACAATTGTGACTGTTTAGTTTCATTAATTTTTACCTTGCTCAAAGTGATAAAAAGCTAAATATTAAAAAAAAATGCAACTTTCTAACATTTTTTTAAGAGAAAATTTTTATAAATAATAATAAATCGCTTAAAGTATTATTTCTGATAAATATAATTGATTATTGCCTTGCTTTAAACAATTTATGTTTCATATCTAATTATCAATAGGAAGTAGTATTTTATGTATCAGAAAAATTTTGTTTGATAAGAACCGTAAAAAATTATTATTAGGGCCGAAAACTCACAAAACTCAATTTTTTACTTTTTTTTCGAGACTCTATAAAACAGGTTTATGGGGGTAATATTTAAAAGGTATTTATTTGCTTGTATTCCATAACTAATTGTAAGGAGAAGTATTGAGTTTGAACTCGATTCACCTAAAATTGACGATTATGAATAAAATTGACAAAATCGTATTTTTTTCTTATGGGAAATACGTGTTAAACTTCATGGGGCTTGCGGAATAGGGCGGTCCAAATTTTTGCTTTTGAATTTTTATGCATTTAGCCCACAAATTTGTACGAATCCACAAAAAATGAATGTATTTTTTTAAAATGTATATTTAGAGGTTCCGCAAGCCCCATGAAGTTCAAATACGTATTTCCCATCAGAAAGAAGATGTTTTTGTAAATTTTATCTAGAATCGTACATATCAGGTGAATCGAGTTAAAAGTAAACATTTTTCTTTACAATTAGCTATAGAATACAAATTTAAACTCATTTTTTAAATATCACACCCATAAGTCTGTTGTATAGGGTCCCAAAAAAACACCATGAGTGAAAAATTGTGTTTTGCGAGTTTTTGACGCTAATTACGATTTTGGTTCGGCTTTCAAGTCAAAATTGTTTATATTACATGAAATGCTGGTAGAAATTTTATCTTTTTTTGTTGAAAATGCAACTGTTAGGTTTAAAAATAACCTGTTTTGGTCAAGGATTGAACTATATTTTTAAAAATTCGGCCGTTCTGCTTAAATTTAACTACTTTTACTTACAATTAACATATTTTTTGGTTGAAATATCAACTATTGCATTGTTCGTTGAAAATGCATCTTTTTTGGTTGAAAATTTAACAATTTAGATTTAAAATTATAATCTTTTTTGCTTGAACAAGCTACTGTTTTAAATTTAAATTTTGTCTGTTTTGTTTGAAAATTTGACCATTTGGTTAATAATTCATCTTTATAGTTTGTAAAAATTCAACTATTTTGTTGAAAATTCATGTATTTTATTGAAAATTTATCTTTTTTGATAGAAATTAATCTTTTTAGTTCAAAATTAGTTTGTTTTTTTTTATTGAAAATTAATTTTTTTACTGAAAATTTAACTATGTCATGTTTGTTTGAACATTATCTTCTTCAGTTGAAAATTCAACTAATTGTTGGAAAATTTCTGTATTTTGTAGAAATTTTGTCTTTTCTGGTAGAATATTAATCTTCTTGGTGACTAATTCACCTTTTTGGTTGAAAATTCAACTATCGGGTTAAAAATTCCATTAAAAATTAAAATGTATTTTGTCTAAATTATTATTTTTTGGTAGAAAATTAGTTTTTTTATTAAAAATTAATCGAATTTTTCTCATAGGCATTTAATTTTTTTGTAGAAAATTTATTTGTTTGGTGGAAAATTTAAATACTTCGTTAAAAATTTATTTTATTTGCTTAGAAACTTATTCCTCTAACTGAAAATTAAATTATTCTAGTTTTTGCGTGGAAAATTGATCTTTTTTAGTTGAAAATTGATCTTTTTTGTTGAAAATTCGTCTTTTTTTCGTACAAAAATAAAATTTTAGTTAAAAATTCCATTAAAAATTAGAATATTTGGTTGAAAATTCATGTATTTTGTTCGAAATTATTCTTTTTTGGTAGAAAATTAGTTTTTTAAAATTGAAAATTAATTTTCTAATGAAAAATTTAACTTCCATTTTTCGTCTGCATTTTTTTTTTATTAATAGAAATTTAATCTTTTTGTTTGATAATTCATCTGTTTGGTTGAAAATGTAACTATTTCGTTGTTAGAAACTTATTTCTCTAACTTAATAATAAACTATTCTTTTTTTTGTTTTTGAAAATTTATGTTTTTTAGCATATTCATCTTCTGGGTTGAAAATTCAAGTATTAGGACGAAATTTCCATTAAAAATTATTCTTTTCTGGTAGAAAATTAATCTTTTTGGTGGAAATTTTTTATTTTTTGTTTGAAAATAATTTTTTTTTCCATTAAAAATTTATTTTTTTTAACCAAAAATTTAACTATTAAACTTTTCGTCGAAATTTGTATAGACATTTAATCTTTTTGATTGAAAATTCATCTTTTGGGTTAAAAATTTAAGTATTTCCTTGAAAATGATTTAAAATGATTAAAAACTTATTTCTCTGACTTAATAATAAACTATTTTATTTTTTGTTGAAAATTTATCTTTTTTAGTTTAAAATTCATCTATTTCATTGAAATTTTGTCTTTTTTTGGTAGCAATATAACCTTTTTTGTTGAAAATTTAACTATTAGGTTAAAAATGTATTTTTTTGATTGAAGATGCATAATTTTAGTTGGTAAAAAATGCATATTTTTGGCTTGTTAAGTCTACTTTTTTTTTAAATTCATCTTTATGACTTAAAAACTCAAAATTTTGTATGAGATTTTTTTTTCATTTTTGAATGAAAAATCTTTCTTGGTTGAAAATTCAACTCTTTCGTTTGAAAGTTGGTATATTTTAGTTTAATTTAACAGATTTTTATTGAAAATTGAAAACAAAATAATTGTGCAAATATTTTGTGATCAAAAGCTTGAATAAAAAATTTAAAATAAATTCAACACATTTTTCTGAACTCTTGGAAATGGTAATGTCTTAAAAATATTTGTGACTAAAAAATTAGGGAAACTTTAGCAATTAGCAAAAATTTCGAAATTTTTTTCGAAATCTTTAAAAATTTACATTTTGTTCTAAATTTTTTGAAATATTTTCAAATTTCAAATTATTGTTTACCTATATCCAAAGCCTTTAAACCTTATAAATATCTTTTAAAAGTTGAACTACTTTGTTAAAAATTCATTTTATTGATCAAAGATTAAATTATTTTGTTTCAAATAGAATTTTTTCGGTTTTTTGGAAATGAAATTTTTCAACTGAATTTTCCATTTTTTGTTTGTTTATAATTTGAATGTTTAGTTGAAAATTGATGTATTTTGTAGTAAATTTGTTGTTTTTTTTCAGTAAAAAATTAATCTTCTGGCTTGATAATTATACTACTTGTCTGAAAATTTAACTCTTTTGTGAATAATTATTTTGTTGTTGTTGTTAAATATCAATTTTGTCAATTGTAAATTTAAATATTCTATTTTCAGTTTGAAATTGATCAATTTTGTTTTAAAATTCCACCATTTGGCTTAAATATTGAACTGTGTTGTTGAAAAATCATTTTTTTAAACTAAGAATCTAAATATTTTTTCATTTGTGGAAAATTTATTGTTATTATTATTGTTATTTAAAAAAATTTAATTATTGAATTTTTCATGGAGAACTCATCTATTTTGGTTAAAAGTTGAACTAATTCATTAAAAATTCATTTAATTTGATGAAGATTGTACTATTTTGTTGAAAACATGTTTATTTTTTGTTGTTGAAAATTAAGTTTTTTATCTGAAAATTGAACTATTTTGTTAAAAATTCGTTTTTTTTGGTTAAATAACAATTCTTTCAACTGTAAATTCAAACATTCCATTTTCATTTGAAAATTAATTGGTTTTAGTTCAAAATTTCACTATTAGGCTTAAAAATTCAACTATTTTGTTGAAAATTCATTTTGTTTGAAAATTCATTTTTTCAAACTGAGAATGTAACTTATTTTTTTTTTGAAAATTTATTGTTATTATTATTATAATTTCAACTATTAAATTTTCCATTAAGAATTTTTATTTTTGTTGCAAGTTAAAATACTTTGTTAAAAATTCATTTTATTAGTTGAAGATTGAACTATTTTGTTGAAAATACGTTTTTTTTTAAATTAAGTTTTTCAACTGAAAATTTGTCTATTCTATAATTTTTTGTTAAGAATTGATGTATTTTCTTTTAAATTTGTCTTTCTTGTTAAAAAATTAATATTCTTGCTTGCGAATTATACTACTTGTCTGCAAATTGGAAAATTTGGTTAAAAATTCGTTTTCTGTTGTTACTAATTAGCATTTTTTCCAACTGTGAATTCAAATATTCCATTTTCAGTTTAAAATTGATTGATTATAGTTAAAAATTCCACTATTTGGCTTAAAAATTCAACTTTTTTGTTGAAATTGCATTTTTTTAAATTAATGTTTCCAAGTTAAGATTTAACAATATTGCTTTTTGTTGGAAATTGATCTTTATTATGATTATGAACTGAATTGTTGAATTTTCAATGAAGAATTCATCTTCTTTTAATTTAAATTCAACCACGTGGTTGAAAGTTGAACTACTTTGTTAAAAATCATTTATTGGTTGACCATTAAACGATTTTGTTCGAAATACTTTTTTTTTTAAATAAAGTTTGTTAACTGGAAATGTACCTATTGTATTGTTTTTAGTTAAAAGTTCAACTATTTTTTTGAAAAATGATGTATTTTATTATCAATATTTCTTTTTTTTTTGTAAATTAAACTCTTTTTAAAAAAATTAAACTCTTCTTTAAAAAAAATTAAACTCTTTCTAAAAAAAATTAAACTCTGTTTTAAAAAAAATTGAAATCTCTTCAGTTTGAAATTGAACTATATTCTTAAAAGTTCAATTTTCGTTGTTGAAAATCAATGTTTTTAAACCCCAATTCAAATATTCCACGGTTGATTGAAAATTGATTGACTTTAGTTTAAAATTCTACTTTTTGGCTTAATAAGTAGAATTTTTTTGTTTTAAAAAGTTTTGTTTCAGCATTCAGCTATTTTGTTGAAAGTTCGTCTTTTTTTTAGAATTGTTTTGATGAGAATTAATCTTTTTTAAATTCAACAACTTGAAAAAAAGTAAAGCTTCTTTGTTACAAATTCATTTAATTGGTTTAGGATTAAACTATTTTGTTGAAAATTCGACTTTTTGGTAGAAAATTAATAATCTTGACAGAAAATTTATCTATTCGATTAAAAATTCATCTATTTGGTGAAAAATTCAACTATTTGGTAGAAAATTACCTTTTTTGTTATAAATTTATACTTTCGGGTTAAAATAAAATTTAACAAATATTTTAAATATTCCAGTGATTTCAAAAGATTACAAAAAATTTCAGAAACGTTTCAAATATTCCAGTGATTTCAAACGAATAAAAAGATTTTAGAAAGATTTCAGAAATATTTCAAAGAATTTATAAGGATTTCAGAAGATCTAAAAAATTTCAAAGATTTTGAACAAGAGTGCAGCCGAACAGATTTCAAAACATTTCAATGATTTTAAACGATTTCAAAAGGTTTCAACTAAATTTGGAATATTTCAAAAGATTTTAATAATTTCAAACGAATGAAAAATATTTCACAAACAAGGATGAAAGAAAGAAAATAGAAAGAAAGAAAAAATAAAATATTTTATATATTTCATAATATTTCAAAGGTTTTAAGCAATCACAAAAAATTTCAAAAGATTTCACAAATATTTCAGTGATTTCAAACGAATACAAAATATTTCAGAAAGATTTCACAAATGTTTCAAGAAATTCAAGAAGATTTGAAAAGATTTCAAGAATTTCAAAGATTTTAAGCGATTTCAAAAGGTTTCAGCACATTTGAGATGATTTCAAAAGATTTCAATGATTTTAGACGATTTCAGAAGGTTTCAACCAAATTGAGAAGATTTCAAAAGATTTTAATGATTTCAAATGAATAAAAAAAATTTCACAAACAAGGATTAGAGAAAGAAAATAGAAAGGAAGGAAAATTTTTTTTTAATATTTTAAATATTTCAAAATATTTCAAAATATATCAAATATTTTAAACGATTACAAAAAATTTCAAAAGATTTCACAAATATTACAAATATTTCAGTGATTTCAAATGAATAAAAAGTATTTCAGAAAGATTTCACAAATGTTTCAGGCAATTCATAAGGATTTCAAAACATTTCAAGAATTTCAAAGATGTCAACAATGACATAATACACAAGATTTCAAAGATTTTAAGCGATTTCAAAAGGTTTCAACACATTTAAGAATATTTCAAAAAATTTCAATGATTTCAAACGAACACAAAAAATCTCGCAAACAAAGATTGAAGAAAGATTTCAAATATATTTCAAACATTTCATTAGGATTTCAAAAGATTTCAAAAAGTTAAACAAAGATTTCAAAGATTTCAAGGATTTTACAAAAGCTGTACAAAATTCCAAAAGATTTCGCAAAGATATCACCCAAATTTTAAGCTTTCACTAAGGTTTGTAATCCTTCAAAAAATTCCAACGAATTCACAAAGATTTCAAAATATTTCACAAACATTTCAAATATTTTAAACGATATCACATTTTTTTAGAAGATTTCAAAAAATTTCAAATATTCCAGTGATTTTAAAAGATTACAGAAAGATTTCAAAAGATTTTAAACAATATTCAAATTTTTTAGAAGATTTCAAAAAATTTAACAAAGATTTCAGATATTCCAGTGATTTTAAACGATTACAAAAAATTTCATAAATATTTCAGAAATATTTCAAATATTCCAGTGCTTTCAAACGAATACAAAAGCTTTCAGAAAGATTTCAGAAATATTTCAAAGAATTCATAAGGATTTCAGAAGATTTTAAAAATTTCAAAGATTTAAACAAGGGTGCAGTACAACAGATTTGAAAGATTTCAAAACATTCCAATGATTTCAAAAGATTTCAAAAGTTTTCAACCAAATTTAGAAGATTTCAAAAGATTTTATTGATTTCAAACGAATAAAAAAGATTTTACAAACAAGGAATGAAGAAAAAAAACATATTTTAAAGATTTCAAAATATTTCAAAGATTTTAAACGATATTAAAATTTGTTAGAAGACTTCAAACGATTTAGCAAAGATTTTGAACAATTATAAGAAATTTCAAAATATTTCACAAATATTTTTAATAATTCAGTGATTTCAAACGAATACAAAATATTCCAGAAATATTTCACAAATATTTCCACGAATTCATGAGGATTTTAAAAAATCTGGAGAATTTCTAGGATTTTAACAAGGATATAATACACAATATTTCAAAGATTTCAAATGAATACAAAAGATTTCAGCAATATTTCGAAAAATTCATGAGGATTTCAAAAGATTTTAAACATTTCAAAGATTTGAACAACCAAATTTAGAAGATTTCAAAAGATTTCAATGATTTCAAACGAATAAAAAAGATTTCATAAACAAAGATTAAAGAAATGATTTTTTGCCTTGAATTATAATTTTGTTGAAATTTTCCTTTTTTCGTCACTGAAAAATTTCTTTGATTTGAAAATTTATTATTTTGGTTAAAAATTCATTCTCTTAAAGTTGCTTTAAATTGTTTTTGATTAAAAATCAGATTTTTTCATTGAAATAGCAATTATTAAATTTTTCGTTGAAAATTCAGCTTTTTTGGTTGAAAATTCATCTTTTTTTTGGTTGAAAATTCAACTGTTTGTTTGAAACTTTTTTTGTTGTTGAAATTTAGATTGAAATACAGAAATATTAAAAAATCAGTGAAAATTTTCTTAAGAATGTTACGAAAATTATATTTATATAAACTAAAAAATAAATAAACCCAAAAAAAAATAGTTATTCGAGATTTTTATTTTGTATATAAAAATATTTTTTGCCTTAAATTATAATTTTGTTGAAATTTTTCTTTTTTCTTCACTGAAAAATTTGTTTGATTTGAAAATTTATTATTTTGGTTGAAAATTAATTCTTTTAAAGTTGATTTTAAGTGTTTTCAATTCAAAATTAGAATTTTTTTATTGAAATAGCAATTATTACATTTTTCATTGAAAATTAATCCTTTTTTGGTTGATAGTTCAACTGTTCAGTTAAAACTTTTTTTATTCATTAAATCTGTATTGACAAGCAGAAATATTAAAAAATCTTTGAAAATTTTCTTAAGAATCTTAGGAAAATAGTATTTGTATAAACTTGAAAATAAATAAACCTAAAATATAAATAGTTATTCCAAAATCTGTATTCAGCGTTGAAAATGATTTTTTGCCTTGAATTATAATTTTGTTGAAATTTTCCTTTTTTCGTCACTGAAAAATTTCTTTGATTTGAAGATTTAATATTTTGGTTGAAAATTCATTCCTCTAAAGTTGCTTTTAATTGTTTTTAATAAAAAATGAGATTTTTTTCCATTGAAATAGCAATTATTACATTTTTTTCGTTGAAAATTCAGCTTTTTTGATCGAAAATTCATTTTTTTTTTTTGAAAATTCGTCTGTTTGTTTGAAACTTTTTTTGTTGATGAAATTTTTATTGACATACAGAAATATTAAAAAATCTGTGAAAATATTCTTAAGAATGTTACGAAAATTATATTTATATAAACTTAAAAATAAATAAACCTAAAAAATAAATAGTGATTCGAGATTTTTATTTTGTATATAAAAATATTTTTTACCTTTAATTATAATTTTGTTGAAATTTTTCTTTTTTTTTTCACTGAAAAATTTGTTTGATTTGAAAATTTATTATTTTGGTTGAAAATTAATTCTTTTAAAGTTGATTTTAACTGTTTTCAATTAAAAATTAGAATTTGTTTATTGAAATAGCAATTATTACATTTTTCGTTGAAAATTTAGCTTTTTCGGTTGAAAATTCAACTTTTTTTTGTTGAAAATTCGACTGTTTGGTTACAACTTTTTTTGTTGTGGTAATTTTGTTTGACATATAGAAATATTAAAAAATCCTTGAAAATTTTCTTAAGAATCTTAGGAAAATTATATTTATATAAACTTAAAAATGAATAAACTTAAAAAAGATATAGTTAATCAAAAATTTTATTTTGTATTAAAAATGATTTTTTGCCTCAAATTATAATTTCTTTGAAATTGTCCTTTTTTCTTAACTAAAAATCATTTTTACTTGAAAATTTATTTATGTTGTTAAAAATTCATTTTCTTAAAGTTAAATTGGACCATTTTTATGTAAAATATATTTTTTTTTTTGAAATAGCAATTATCACATTTTTCGTTGACAATTAACCTTTTTTGCCTGAAAATTAAACTATTAGGTTGAAAATGTTTTTTCTTCTTCAAATTTTGATTTGAAATCAAAATCTCAAGAGTCTCAGAAAACTTGTATTTATATTTACTTTCACAATTTTATTTTAATTGTAAAATAATTTTGATTGGAAATTAATTGTAAATAATTGTAAAATAAATGTAACGAAATTTATTTTATAAAGAAATGTCCAATGATTTTAAAAGTACAAATAATTCAAAATTGAATTTTTTGTAGCATTTTAATAACTAATAAACTTATATTTAGAATATTTTTCCTTGATTCTGCCCTAGGGTCAAACATGGTACAAAAAACTGTCGTGAAATTTCAAATAAAAACTGTACTATTGTAAACTTTCAAAATTAAACACCCTTGAATTTTACAAATGAAGAAATAATACTTCTTGAATTTGGATGATTTTGAAGATCAAGTGTAAAGTTTTTAATTCTAAATCGTCCAAATTGAAGAAATTTCGAATGGAAATCATAAAAATGACTAATTTTTTATTGTATATTCAAAAAGTTTAAAACTCTTATTTTTGAAGATATCGCGTGATTCAAATATTGTATTTTCAAATACCGTATATTTAATGAGAAAAGGGGAAAAAGGGGAAGTTTTTTGAGAATGGGGAAAAAGGGGAATTTCATGAAAAAAGGGGAAACTAAGAAAAAAAGGGAAGACTGGGCACCCTGATAATACGAAAAATTCATTGAATTCAGTAAGTTTGGAATAGGTTTATAAAAATTAAAAGGGCATTCAAAAGAATTGGATGAAATTCCTACGAATTTAAGGTGTGTTTAAAAGATTTCAAGAGGAATTGAACAAAAAATTTTAAAATCCATTGAATTGAGTAAAATGGAGTAAATTTAGAAGAATTCAGGGCGAATTCCAAAAACTAATTTCAAATAATCTTCAAATCTTTAATACCCTAGAAAAAACCTCGCTTTTCGTGAATACATTCTTTGAAATCCATTAAAATATTAAAATCCCTTAAAATTACTAAAGCCCTTGGAAATCCCTTGAAATTGTTTAAATCTATTGAAAATGCCTTGGAATCTTTTAAAATACCCTAAAATTAGTAAAATACCCTAAAATATTTAAAAGTTTTTTGAAATCCTTTCAAACTATTGAAAGAAATAAAAAATATCTGAGAATCTTTTAAAATTTCCTAAAATATTTCAAATCCTTTGATATCTTTTGAAATCCCTTAAAACCTTTTAAAGCCCTTAAAAATTCCTGGGAATATTTTAAAATACCATAAAATATTTCGAATCCTTGTAAATCCCATTAAATTACTGAAATTAATTTAAAAAATTTGTGTAATCTTTTAAAATAGTCAAAAATATTTTGACCGTACATATCCTGTAAAATCCTTCCATATTTTCCGACATTCTAAGAAATTCTTTAAAACCGCATGCAAAATTTTTAAAATCCCTTAAAATTAATGAAACCCTTGGAAATCCCTTGAAATTCTTTAAATCTCTTGAAAATGCCTTGGAATCTTTTAAAATGCCCTAGAATATTTTAAAGTCTTTGAAATCCCTTCAAACTATTGAATTAAATAAAAAATGTCTGAGAATCTTTTAAAATTTCCTAAAATATTTCAAATCCTTCGATATCTTTTGAAATCCCTTGAAATATTTTAAATCCCTTCAAAGTGCCTGAGTATCTTTTACAATACCCTAAAATATTGACAATCCTTTGAAATCCCATTAAATTACTGGAATTAATTAAAAATTACTTGTAAACTTTTTAAATAACCTGAAATATTTCAAATCCTTTAAAATCTTTTGAAATACTTTTAAATGTTTTAAAGCTCTTAAAAATGACAAAGTATTTGAAAAAATACCTTAAAATATTTCAAATATTTTGATCACTTTTTCAATTGATCCTCAGGATCAATTAAATAAAAACCTTAAAATAAAATTTAAAAAATCATTGAATTAAGTAGAATTGAGCAAATTCAGAATAGTTAAATAGAATTTAAAAATTCAAGATAAATTAATAAGAATTGAGGGTAATTCCACAAAATAACTCTAAATCTCTTCAAATCTTTGAAACCCTACGAAATATCTCAATTCTCTCCTAAAATATTTCAAATGCTTTAAAATACCTTGAAATTAATGAAATTATTTTTAAAAATCCTCGGAATCTTTCAAAATTCCCTAAAATATTTCAAATTAAAAGTTCTTCAGATGCCTTAGAAGTTTTAAAAATACCCTAAAATCTTAAAAATTCCTTCAAATTATTTAAATAGATTAAAACGTTCTTGGGATCTATAAAAATACTCTGAAAGATTTCAAAAGAATTGAAGAGAATTCAGAAATGGGTATAAACCTGAATTGAATAGTGATTAATCCATGAATGAATTTATTGAAAGAAAAGTGACTAATGTGATCTTTTCACTTCAAAAAGTGACTAACAGGGACCGAATAAAAAGGTAGAGGAGTTGGAAGGTAGATTAAAAAAAATAGAAAGCTCAAACCGTGAGTTTAGAGTAGGGGAAAATATTTTTGATTGTAACGTCGTGATTTTTCACTGTCATAAAAGAAGAATCACCAAGAAACGGGTTTTTGACCCTAGAACAGATTTTTGAGGCAGTTTTCGTGAAAATTATCTTTTTACTGTAAAAGAAGGTAACTTGAAAAATTAATTTTTTTGTCCTGGAAAACCTGGAAAGGTCCTGGATTTTTTTTTTGTGCAAAAAGTAACTTTTTAAATGAGTCAATCTGATGCAGTGACGAAGTCAGTCATTTTAAATGAACCAATCTGTTGAATTTTTTACCAAAAAGAGACAATTTTTCAATAGAAATCGAAATTGTTGAATTTTCAATTAATAAAATTCATTTTCAACAAAAAAAGAACGAATTTTCAACAAAATAGTTAAATTTCTAACAAAACAGATGAATTTGCAAACGAGAAGATTAATTTTCTACCAAAAAATCCGAAATTTTTAACAAAATATAAGGATTTTAAACCAAAAAGTTGAATTTTCAACTAAAAACGACACCCTTCCAACCAAATAGTTGAATATTCAACTCAAAAATATAAATTTTTAACAGAAATTGAATAGTAAAATTTTCAATTAAAAAATTAATTTTTAATTTAAAAATAAAGAATTTTCAACAAAATAGTTAAGCTTTTAACCAAAAGAGATGAATTCTCAACAAAAAATTTAATCGTTAATAATTCAACCAAAAATATTTTTATTTTAAATTAAAAAACAATTAAAATCAACCAATCGAGATGAATTTTCAGCCAAGAATATAATTTTTTAACCGAGAAGATTAATTTTCTACCTAAAAAGACGAAATTTTAACAAAATACGTTAATTTTAAACAAAAAAGTGCAGGTATTTTTAACCAAGGAGATGCATTTTCAACTAAAATTATGCATCTTCAACCCAGAATTTAATGTTTAACAAAGTATTCCGACTTTTAATAAAATAGTTCAATTTTCAGCAAATCAGATGAATTAGTAGCCGAGAAGATTAATTTTCTACCAAAAAGCTGAATTTTTAACTGAATTTTTAATAGAAAAAACAAATATAAAATTTTCAACAAAATGGTTACATTTTCAACAAAACAAATGAATTTTCAAAATAAACTTTTTACAAAGTTGTTTGACTTTTAACCAAGTAGTTAAATTTTCAAACAAAAGCGATGATAATTTTCAATTAAAGATATTTTTTTAATTTAACCAAAAAAATTAATTTTCAACCAAGAAGGTTCATTTTCTACCAATAAAGAGCAATTGATCTCACCAATAACGTCCACTGACTGAATCAGTCATTTTGAATGACCTAATCAGTAACTTTCAATGTATTCATCAGTCATGTATGCTTAACTTTGATAATTTATTAAAATGTAGGAATTAAATGAAAAATTTTAATTTAGAAATATTTTTACTATTTTATTATAGCAGATAATTCAGTCACTTCTATTAACTGAAAATCAGTCATTTCAAGCTATTTGATTCAATCAGCAATATTGAATGCATCATCTGTTAAGGCATTTTAAATGAGGAAATCAGTAACTTTCAATGTGTTAATCAGTCATTTATTAAAATGTAGGAATTTAATTAAGAATTTTAAATCTGTCATTTCAAGTGATTATTTGATTCAGTCAGCGATATTGATTGATTCACCTGTTAAAATGACTGGTTTATCAGTAGAAATGGCTGATGGATTTTAATTTTAAATCAAAGATAGTTTAGTTTAACCAGAAAGATGAATTTTCAACCAGGAAGGTTTATTTTCTACCAATAAAGACGAAATGATCTGATCAGTAATGTCCACTGACCGAATCAGTTATATTGAATGAAGAATTTTAATTTAAAAATCATTTTACTATTTTATTATGGCAGAAAAATCAGTTAAATTTTATTCAGAAAAAAGATCTTCTCCTTTCAGTCGGCTGGGATTCGAACACCAGGTCAACTGATTTCCGGTCAGGTGCTCTAACCACTGAACTACAGAGAGATCAGAGGAAGAATTATTGTTTTCATTCCATTTTATGTGTGGATTTCTCTTCTCGATTCGTCACCTTCTCCGATGATAATACAGATTTCTATTAAAAATTGATATTAACATCTTGCTAAATGAAGCGTATTTCAGAAAAAAGAATTCTTTCTCTGATCTCTCTGTAGCTCAGTGGTTAGAGCACCGATTCGAAAACTCTATCTTTTTTTCCTCAACTTCTTTCTTCAACCTCTCCAATACAGTTACATATACTTTATACAATTCTGGCATTAGTGTCACTCCTCTATAATCTTCAACCTCTTCCCCTTTGCCTTTCTTTACTATTGATATCGCTACTCCTTCTTTCCATAACTCTGGCCACCCCTCTCCTCTCCATTCTCTATTACACATCCATGCCCATTCCCTTAGTTCTGTGCCCCCATATTTCAAGACTTCATTTGGGATCTCATCAATACCAGATGCCTTTCCATCTTTCATCATCCCTAATACCTTGACAATTCCCTCCCTTGTAATGTCCTTCTCCTCATCTGTTCCTCTACCATCTTTTCCTCCTTTCCTAACTTTCCTCTCTACCCCTCCTAGTAATTCCATAACATATTTTTCCTATTCTACCATCTCAATGTCCTGGTTTACTCTTTCCCGTCTTCTTCTTTCTCTATTTACCACCTTCCAAACCTCTTTTTCCGTCGTAGCCTTCTCCGCTTCTTCCTCAAACCTTGTATTTTCCTCTTTTTTTTTATCACACAACTCAGTATACCCCTTCTTTCCCGCATATTCTTTTCCACTACTTGTCTCTTTTCTCCATTTTCTTAATTCCCTTCTTACTACCTCTTCCTTCTGTTTACATTCCTCATCCAATCGACTTTTGTTACCTCCTTCACTAACTTGTTTTTTTCTTGTGCACTCTAATAATCTTTTTATTTCTCCTATCATTATTTCCATTTCCTCTTTTACATTTCCTTCACCCATTTTGATATTCCTGACTTTTTCCTTTCTAGCCTTATTCGATATACTCATTTCTCCCTCTACTGTCACTATTATGGGAAAGTGATCCAAATCTATGTAATTCCCTACCTCTAGTTTCTTCACCTCCTCTCTTACCTTACGTTTATAATTCCCTTCCTCATCTCCCTCTATACTTCCGTTTAGAATAAACCATCCCATATCCCCTAGATTCTTTCACCATTTCATACCCTACCCATTCAGTATATTGTCTTTGGATTTTCTTCCTTGCTCTCCACCCCATTCCCTTCCTCCTCTGTCTCCTCTTCTCGCATTAAAATCTCCTCCTATTATGAGCATACTCTCTTGCTTATTTTCTGACATTAGTTCCCTCATCTCCTCTGATTTCTCCTGCATATCACCGTTCACATAAAACCCCACTATCGTTCACTTATCTCCTCCCATATTCACCTCTTCTACTATTATTCCTTCTTTTTGCTCTTTCCTCTCTTTCTTATCCTTCCCAGTTACACATTCGTTCCTTACTCCCATCACCATCCCTCCCATTGCTCTGCCTTTTTTATTTTTCCTTTTTGCATTTTCAACTTGCCATTTGTGACCTCTTGGTAACCTTCCGCTTACTCTTTCCCATCCCCTTCCATCTAGCTACGTCTCCATCATTACTACTACATCCCATTGCGCCAAGTTTCTCATGAGGTCCCTCTTTTTGTTTCTTACCATTTCTTATTTTACTATCTCCTGTTCCTTCCTCTCCTAGTTTCCCGGCACGTCATTTTCTACCACATCTTCCCTTTCTTCGTCCCAATCCCACCATACACCTTCTATCTGTATTCTCCCATACTCGAACCATGTTCTTCTTCTCTTTTTTCTTTCCTCTTTTGCTATTTTCCTTAACTTATACTGCATATTCCTTTCTACTCATGTCAAATTCTCCTCTATTCTCTCCGAGCTACCATATAACAACCTCTTCTTTCCCATCAATTCCCTGTTATGTTCTCATACCTTTAGTTTCACTAATACCATTTTATCTCTATATCCGTCTCCTTTCCTATACTTCGCACTTCTTCTATCCCTACTTTAGCATCTATCCTTTTTATCACATCTTCCACTCCTTCCTTTGATTCCTTCCCTTCTAATCTCCGACTCTTTATCACTATGTTTCTTTTTCTGTCTTCTCCCTCTTTCCTTTCTAATCTTTGTTCTATTTTTCTCAGCCTTTCCTTCTCCTTATTCCCACCCTCCCCACCTCCACACTCCTCGTTTGAGCGTACAGAGCCATGTGACGAGTGGGTCACGTGACCAGCGTCCTACCTTACCGACACTTTTTTTATTTGTAAACTTATTTTCACACGAATAGCTACATCGAGTTGAAAATTTGGGATTAGAACGATTTAAGTTTTAAAACTTAATTAAATCAGGGAGAAACTTTTTTTCAATATTTCGTTTTTATTATTAAAAAAAAAAACGTTTGACAACAAAAATTATAATAGAAAAAAGTTTCATTTTCTTATTCTGTACAATTATACATTAAAAAAAATTGACTTTTCGATTTTGAAAATTTTCTTTTTTTGAGACGATTGGACAATAATTTTACGCGTTTTCGAGCGTCGGGCTGGTTATTGCAGCCGGCGGCTCAATTGTAGGAAAATAGTGTCACCGCTAAAGAAAAGTGTCAAATAGTGTCAACAATGGTGAGTCCGAGGCCTGTCTACGCTCCCGAACTTCGGTGAACCTATAGACACGGCCATAAATAAAATATTAAGAGCCACATGAATAATTAAATCGCTCACACAATTTCCGTTAATAAATTCTTTCTTCTTCAACTCCTGCTTATTCAAAAATTTGATTAAGTCGCCAGCAGTCATAAATAGATACGTGCGACATTTTTATCACTATACTGCGTCCGCAATAAATAATTCAAACAATTGAAGAAAAGGGTCAATTCTCAGTTATAATGAGTACATCCGGGGTCGATAAAAAGAAGTTTCTCTTTCTCACTTCTTAATTCTTATACTTTGTATAATAAATTTTTAATATCAAAATTTTCTTTTCAACGTTCAAGAGTAAAAACAAAACATTTTATGTGCATGATGAAACTGAGAAAAATTAACGATCTATAATGTGACATTTTATTTAATCAAGACAGACGCATACAACAGTGTTTCAATTTATATTTGATATGAGCACAAGTAACTTTATTGTTAAATAAGAGTCAAAATTGTATTTTTACAATATATTATAAAATAACTATTTTTCTATATTTTCATTGCATTATTATATGTAAATAATAAATTTTAAACTCAAAACTCACCACAACCGGTTAATTTTTGCTAGTTCTATTAAAAATTATTATTTTTCAAAATTAATACATCTTGAGAAAAAATAACGCAACATTTGGAATTTATAAGGTATTTAAATCAGTTTTTACTCGAATCATCCTGTCAAATTTTTCATTGGTTCCAGGATTTTTGTTCCAATATAAAGATTTGATTAAATTTTCAATAATCTATTTTTGCTATTCGTGAATAGCGACTGAAAACGATTTTTTTTTTCAAAATTCAAATATTTTGTTGCACATTTTTTTTACAATTAGTATTTTAACTGCAAATTTAACTATTCCATGTTTGGTTAAACATTTATCTTCTTCAGAGAAAATGCAACTATTTCTTTGAAAATTTCTATATTTTTTTGAAACTTTGTCTTTTCTGGTAGAATATTAATCTTCTTGGTGACTAATTCAGCTTTTGGGTTGAAAATTCATTTCTTTGGTTCAAAATTGAAATATTATATTAAATATTCCTTTAAAAATTCCAAATTTGGTTGAAAATTGATTTATTTTGTTAAAACTGGATGCTTTTTTGGTAGAAAATTAATCTTTTTGGTTGAAAATTCATTTCTTTAGTTGAAAATTAGTTTTTTTTTTTAAATTAAAATTTTTTTTGTTTTCACTGCAAATTTAAGTATTCTATTTTTCATAGAAAATGTATCTTTTTCGAGAGACATTCAATCTTCACGGATGAAAATTCATCTATTTTGTTGAAAATTTATCCTTTTTTGGTAGAAAATTCATTTTTTGGGTTGAAAATTCAACAGTTTGGTTAAAAGTTCATTTTTTTGTATGAAGAAGATTCATCCTTTTAATTAAAAATGCATTTCTGTGGTCATAAATAAAACTAATTTTGTTGAAAATTCGTTATTTTTTGGTTTAAAAAGGATTTTTTTATTGAAAGTGTAACTATTATATTTTTTCTAGAAAATTGTTTTTTTTTTAGTTCAAAATTCACCTCTTTTTTTGAAAACTCGTCTTTTTTGGGTTGACAATTCAATTAGTTTGGTAGAAAATTCATTTTTTAAATTGTAAATTCAATCTTTTTGTCAAAAATTCGTCTTTTAGCTTGCAAATTCAACAGATTGGATGAGATTTTCTTAATTGTTGACTGAAAATTCTCTTTTTTTTCTGGTAGAATATTAATCTTCTTGGATACTAATTCAGCTTTTGGGTTGAAAATTCATTTCTTTGGTTCAAATTTGAACTATTATGTTTCTAAACTCAACGTTAGTATATGACGTGACTTTGTAAACGACGCATCGTGAATATTCAGTTTCTGTTTGTTTTTTCAAGTTTGACCAAATAAAAGTGAAATTAAAGTTCTTAAAGTTTAGTTTAAGTTTAAGTTTAGTTCTCTAAAATATATGATTTTTCAAATTAAAAACACAAATTTTCAAAAAAATAGTTAAATTTTCATCAAAAGAAGATTTTAGTTGACTTTTTAACACCAAAATATGAACTTTAAATAAGTAAATTTTCTATTACAAAATAATTGAATTTTCGATCAAAAAGGATGACCTTTTAACCAAATCGTTGAATTTTCAATAAAACAGTTTCATTTTTAGCCAAGAAAAAGTGAAATGTTCATAAAAACAGATTATTTTTCAACAAAATAGTTAAATTTTCTACCAAACTGATGGATTTTCATCCAAGATTAAATTTGTATTAAAAAAGATGAATTTTCGACAAAAAATGGAATAGTTAAATTTTCAGTAACGTTAAAGAACTATGAGTAAATGAAAAAATGGTACCATTCATATTAAATTTACTGGAATTTTCTGGCTATAATAAAGAAACTTCTGTTAATCATATACAGCGTTGTAGAATCATATAAAATTTTCTGTAAAATCTATAAGAAAATGTTGGAAAATGAACCGTGTACTGAAATCCTCGACAAGTCTGATTTTTTTTTAATTTCTTGTTGGGGTTCACTTATTATTTATTTATAACTAAAAAGTCCAAGCAAAATTAAAGATTTAAAAAAAGAAATTTTATAGCATTACTCTAAGAAAATATAGTTATAAAAAATAATTAATTGTTAAAATAAGCATGTTTGTTAACTTCCATTAATTATTACCTCACTAAATGAAAAGTGGACAAAAAGTTTAGGAGGTCAGAAAAAACCGCAACTTATCTAAGAGAAGATAGTTATAAAAAATTATAAATTGTTTAAACAAGTATTTGTGTTGATTTGCCTTATTTATTACTTTACCACGTAAAAGTTGGGTAGAAAGTTAAACATTTCAAAAAAAATCGCAACTATATTCCATTAGTTAAGAAGATAGTTATAAACAATAATTTGTTTAAATAATTATTTTTGCTAATTTAAATTAATTATTAACTCACCCTGTGTGAAAAGTAGACAAATAGTAGTAAATTTAAGAAAAAACCGCAACTTTCTAGCATTATTAAAATTAATATTATTAATTATAATAATAAATTGTTTAAACAAATAATTTTGTTAACTTTAATCAATTATTTTACTCACTCCAAGTGACAAGTGAACAAAAAGTTAAGAGTGTCAGAAAAAACTGCAATTTTGTAGCACTATTCTAAGAGAATATTATTAACAATAATAATATATTGTTTAAACAATTATGCTAATTAACATTAATGAACTATTACTTCTCTCTAATTGAAAATTGGACAAAAAGTGGAAATTTTTTGAAAAAACCGCGACTTTCTATCTCCATTCTAAGAGAAAATTGCTAAAAACAATAATAAATTGTTTGAAAAATCTATTTAAACATCTAATAATTAGTGTAAAGTAGTTTTTTAGGTATTCGAAACAATTTGCATTAAAAAAAACTCAAATAATCATAATGAGCGCCTAAAACTCGCAAAAATCCATTTTTTCTGTTATGGGGTTTTTTTGGGACCCTATAAAAGAGACTTATGAGGGGTGATATTTGAAAAGTGATATTTAATTTGTATTCAATGGCTAATTTTGGAGAGAAAGGTTGAGTTTCAACTCGATTCAGCTAATATTGAGGATTCTGAATAAAATTTACAAAAAAGTATTTTTTTCTTATGGGAAATACGTCTTAAACTTCAATGGGCTTGCGCCACCCCAAAATATCAATTTTTTTCACCAACAAAAAAATGGATGTATTTTTGTGTAGATTCGAAAAAATTTCTGGGCGTTATCCGCAAAAATTCAAAGAAAAAAAAATTACAATGCATTTTTGGACCACCCTAATGTGCAACATAAAAATTTTGAATACCCTCAAATTTTTGAAATTTTGAAGGAAATATGAAAGCCTTAATTTTGGAAATTTTGAAGATCATTTTTAATCAATCTTTTTTCTGAAAAAAAGATCTTCTACTTTCACTCCTCTGGGATCCGGTCAGGTGCTTTTTCCCCCATTAAGCTCTTGAATAACCGCACAATCGCGGTGCTTTTTTCTTATTGATCTTCTCCATTCTGAAATATATAGTTTACAATGAGTTTATTTTCATACATAATTTTAAAAAGCAGAAAAAATTTTGACAACTGTACAATATTCTTGAACCTTCCAAGTTTTTAGGGTTTCGTAGCCCTGAGCTTATAGTTTCGGTCGGGTGGCGTCCGTCCGCAGGTCCGTCAATCGTACTTTTTCCCCGCCATTAGGGTAGAAGATGATAGGACAGAATAGGATTGGATAGGATAATTTAGGATAGAATATTATGGGATTTCATTGGATTGGAGGGAATAGAATAGAATTTTAAACGCTATATTAAATACGCCACTTAATTAAAGACTTAACATGAGCGGTAGTGTGAGGCCACAATTTCGATGAAAAAACCTTGTTTTTTAAAAATGTCTTTTAAGATAAAAGTTCACCGACCTATGAGACTCAATTCTGGAATTTAGAGAGTGGAGACTTAAACATATGCTACTTTAGCTCCAATATAGACAAATTTGGCTGAATTTGATTTAATTTAAGTTTCTATTGTTATGGGATACTTTTTAAAGTTATTTTGATTATACCCTATAAATCAGCTTTATATGCATATATTTAGACAAGTATATTTTTCATAAATAACTATTTTTAACTGAAACAAAAATTTTGTAGTATTTTTGTGTAAATTGCTACTAGTTTTTTAAATTAGAGGGGTCAAAATTTATACATATAAAAATTCGACTTTTGATTTTTGGTGATCCCTTATGCTGAAGACGGCATTTTTTGAATTTATTCAACATAAATTATTTTTATTCGATAGATGAAAATTTTTCAAATATTTTTTAATAATTCTGAATTATTCAAACAATTACTATTTGTTTTATGAACTTTTTTCCTCCTCTGAATCGTAAAAAGTTATTATTTTTCCGAGTAAACGATACAGTTGATCAATGTCAATAGTAAAATTCCTTTTTCAAACTATTCTGTTATTATTTTTAAAAATTTCATTCATTTAAACTGTTTATCCCTCTGAAAATCTTTAAAAGTTACTACTTTCTTGAATAATTAACGCAGTTAATGAAAGCTAAGAGTGATAGATTTTCTGAAAGCCAGTTTACAATTATTTAATCAATTTTTTCCCTGAAAATCTCACAAAGTTACTATTTTCTGGAATTAATGACGCAGTTAATGAATATTACAAGTGGTAATCTTTCTGGAAGACAGCTTGCAATTATTCAAACAATTAATAATTATTCACTTGCACCATTTCATGGGAAAGGTGTAAAAATTCGATTTTTTTCGAAGCATTTACACTATGTCGTGTACTATTCATTGTTTTTTATCTAAAAACTAATACACCAATAGATTAAACAGTAATCATGTTTTTGAATCATTTTCTTCAGTTAAGATATGGATACTTCTTTTTTCAGATTGATTTTGTTGAGATAAGGAAATACTGATCAATAAGCTGTACTATAAAAGAGACGAAAAAAATCTAATTTCCTTTGTCTTTCCTCTGCAAAGGAGCAAGTGATTTTAATTGTTTAAATAATTGTGAACTGTCTTCAACTAAAAAATTTCACTCTCAACATTCATTATCTGTGTCATTAATTCAATGAAATAATAACTTTTCACGATTTACAGGGAAAAAACATTGTTTAAGCAAATCTTAAAATTGTTTGAATAATTTCCAAATAGCCTAAACAAAAAATAATAATCTTAAGATTAGTTAACTGTGTCATTAACTCTAGAAAATACTAACTTGTCACTATTGTGTGGACAAAATTATCAAAAAAAAATTGTGTAACCTGTAATAATTGTTTAAACAATTGAAAAGTAGTTAAAAATATTTGTAATCTTCTCACTTATCGAATAAAAATAATTACTGCTGAAAATTTTGTAAAAAACACCTTTTTTAGCATGACTCTTACATAAAACTGATACTTTGCATTTTTTGGGGCATTTTCCGGGCACAATATAAGGAGACTGGAGAGGAGGGGGTAAAAATGAAAAGTTGTCATTGGAAAAAGTTACTAACAAGGACTTCTTTTTCCATTTGATCGAAAACCGAGATTTTCACATTTAAAATCCCATGTTAGTTTCAAAAGTTTAGAAGCACAGGTTAATGCTGATCGATTTGGAAAAAATAGACAGTAACTAGAACACTGACCACTTTTAAAACACTCTTTTATTTTTTTGGTTATTTTGTTTTTTGCGTTTACGTTTTTTAGAAACCTCCATGCCTTGAGAGATAGGCAAAACTGAGGGTCGATATAACTCCTTCATTCAACATTTTGAAAATAAAAGGCTGTTCTTTTTCGACCCGTGATTTTCATGTAAATTTGATATTGTAATATTCCACATTTTGAATGATCCTATATTAAAAATATTAAACTTCTGGTCTCTGAATAATATTGGTCATGGCAATGACAATTTCGTCAGGAAAAAGTCACGGAATTTTTAAAATGACATTTTCCGACCACCCTGATTACGGAAAATTATAATTCGCCAAAATGTCCATTTCTTGTTTTATTTTTATTCAACCTCAAAATCATATCGACGACATTCCCGAATTTAAACTATTAATTTTTGTTGTATGAATATTATCTATTTATTGAAAATACGATCATCGAATATTTTCATCAAAAACAATTATTTTTCATGTTTAAAGCTTCTAACGTTATTGTTTGAATTCAAAATAATATTAATTGAGGAAAATATAGATTGGCAAGACATTTTTTTTCATCACAGTGACTTTAAATTGGAACCATTAATTTTAGAAACTTTACAAATTAAAAATAATTTCGCAGTAAAAATATTTATTCATTTTATTTTTAATAAATTAATAAAATGTATAAAAAAATTGCAATTGTTCATGTTCGGAAATTTTATAATTTGGAAATTTTATAGTTCGGATATTTTATAATTCGGCAATTTTCTGTCAGGAATTTTATTTAATTTTATTATCCAGAAATTTAACTATTCGGTAATATCATAAACTGCTAGGAAACTTTATTATTCGGGAATCTTTTGAATCGATAATTTTACTATCTGAGAATCTTATAATTCGGGAGTTTTATTATTCCTTGGAAATTTTTCAATTCGGAAATTTTACAGCGTTGGGGATTTTATTTTTGGGGATTTTTCAGTCGTCTCCGAGAATTCTATTAATCGGGAATTTTATTTTTTGGCAATTTTATTATTCGGGAATTTCACAGTGTCAGGAGTTTTATTTTTCAGGATTTTTCAATCTTCCCAAATGATAATATAAAATTTTAAACGATTTAAAAAAATTCTCAACAACATTTAAATTTTTGAAAATTTTGTAATAGAATCAAGAAACTTTTCAAGAAGTTTAAAGCTCATCAAAAAAGCAAAGATTTTTCCAAGATTCCTGATAACATTTGTTAGGATTTTTTATTTTAAAAAATTATTTTGTTCAAGAAAATTTGAAAACATTCCAAACGATTTCTAAAAGCGTTGAAAAAATCTGGAAGATTTCAAAGAAAAATTTCGGTATCGTTGAAAGATTTTTTGAAAATTGTAGAAAAGATTCGAAACATTTTGAAAGATGTTTAGAAGTTTTGAAGTAATTTCAAGAATAATTTAAAATTTCAAAGGATTTAAAAAAAGTTAAGACAAAATTAAATTTGTGAAGATTCTCTAATTTTTGGGAATTACATTTTAAACATGAGTAAGCTTTTCTGTTTTGAAAAAAAATTATATGCAGAACTTCTAGACTTTTATTTCATTTTTAGGTACTCATAAAAAAATTAATTTTTCCTACAGAAACTCAACAGAAGAATCTCAAAAATTGTGGGAATTAGTCATATTACGCAGATTAAGAAACAAAAATAACATTTATGATTTTTCCAAAACTACAATTGCAAAATTTTGTTTGTTTGTTTTAATTTCGCCGAGCCGCAAGATAATAATTAATAATAAAATATTTTAAAAGATTCCAAAATATTTCACAGAAACTTCGAAATTTCACATACATTTTTCATACACTATAAGGCTTTCTGGAATTCACCAGAATTTCAAAATATTTTAAGATTCAACAAACATTTCAAATATTGTAACATTTTCAAAATATTACAAAAGATTTGAAAAAGATTTCACAATTATTTCAGAGAATTGTTAAGTTCTTCAAAAGATTTCAAAGTTTTTTCTAAAATTTCAAAAGATTTCAAAAGATTTTATAGAAATTTCAATATTTCACATAGATTTTGAATACTTTAAAAGAGTTCAAGGAATTCACAAACATTTCCAAATATTTCAAGGAATTCACACACATTTTAAATATTTTAGATTAAGTGTCTAAAAATATAATTAGATAAATTTTTATTTAAAAAATTAAGTTTGAAATAAAAAAAAAACTAATTTTCAACCACAAAAATGAATTTTCTACCAAAAAAGAATAATTTCCAACAAAATATATGAATTTTCAACCAAAAAGATGAATTAGTCACCAAGAAGATTAATATTCTACCACAAAAGGCAAAGTTTCAAGAAAATACAGAAATTCTCAAACAATTGGTTAAATATGCAACTGAAGAAGATTAATAATTGATGTTCAAACAAACATGATATAGTTAAATTGTAAGTTGAAAAATTAATTTTCAATAAAAAAAACTAAGTTTGAATTTTAAAAAACTAATTGTCAATAAAAAAAAACAACTAATTTTCAATATAAAAAAAAATAATCATTTCCAATCCAAAGAAATTAATTTTGAACCAAAAAGAATAATTGTCTACCAAAAAAGATTAATTTTTAACAAAATACATGAATTTCCAACCAAAAGATTAATTAGTCACCAAGAAGATTAATATTCTACCATAAAAGACAAAGTTTCAACGAAATATCGAAATTTTCAATCAAATAGTTGAATTTTCAATTAAAGAAGATGAATGTTCAACCAAACATGGAATAATTAAATTTTCAGTCAAGAAAATAATTTTAAAAAATGTTAACAACTAAAATGAAGAATCATGAAGCAAAACAATGAATTTTTAACAAATTAGTTCCATTTACGATTAGCGAAAATTTTAAAAATTTAATTAAATACTCATGTTAGAAAAAAGATCCTGAAACGAAAGTCAAATTTACAGGATGATTCGAGCAAGAAATAATTAAATACCCTGTAAATTTTTACATTTTATTTTAAAGTACGGATAAGAAAGGATTCTAGTTATTTAAATTTAGCACCCTTTCCAATTTGAAGCGATACATTTTCCCGCGAAATTTAAATAATATAATTATTAATAATAAAGGTAGAAAATATGATTTTTTAAATCCTAATTCAAAATGCTCATTAAATTCTCAAAGCACATAAAGCTCGAGCATATTCTCATGCTCGTGAGAATTTCTCCGAGCACTTAAACTCTTCAGAAGACTATAGATGTCTACAATTAAACTGATCATGTACAATAATTTTCTTGACAGACAATCAGCAATACCTCAAGGAGGTCCACCGGACCGTAAAGCGGACATAAATCCCATCACGCTGGACACCAACATCAGGTTCAACGACGTCGGGGGACTAGAGTCGCACATTCACTGCCTGAAGGAAATGGTCGTCTTTCCCATGATGTATCCGGACGTTTTTGACCGATTCCACATTACACCGCCGAAGGGAGTGCTGTTCCATGGATCGCCGGGAACGGGAAAGACACTGATAGCGAGAGCTCTGGCGAACGAGTGTAGCCAGGGTAGCCGGAAGGTGGCATTTTTCATGCGCAAGGGCGCCGATTGTTTGTCGAAATGGGTCGGCGAATCTGAGCGCCAGCTCAGATTACTCTTCGAGCAAGCCCAGCAGATGAAGCCCTCCATTATTTTCTTTGATGAAATTGATGGCCTCGCACCTGTTAGAAGTACAAAGCAAGATCAGATTCATGCGAGCATCGTGTCGACACTCTTGGCGCTTATGGACGGCCTCAGCGACCGAGGCGAGGTAATTTTTACAATTTTGAGAGTAACCGACTTGAATCATCTAATTTTACCAGGGTGGCGACTTGTCTGGGAAACCGGTATTTACTTCTGATCGTAGCAAAATTCAAGTTTTCATTATTTTAATTACTCCTCATTCATGGTGGCCGCTGGACCGGGAAATGACCGGGAATTTTACGAGACCGGGATATGACAGTGAATTTCAGGCCTCGGACTCACTACACTATTGACACTATTTGATTGAATTTTATTCTGAAAAAAGATCTCCTTTCACTCCGCTAGGATTCGAATACCAGGTCAACTGATTTCCGGTCAGGTGCTCTAAACACTGAGCTACTAGAGATCAGAGGAAGAATTCTTTTTTCTGAATCACGCTGTATTTAGCAAGATGTTACATATCATTTTTTAATAGAAATCTGTATTATCATCGGAGAAGGTGACGAATCGAGAAGAGAAATCCACACATAAGATGGAAATCTACAATATCGACCAAAGTTATATTCTCCTATACAGAAAATATCGAAGAGAGCCATTCTTAGACACTTGTCCATAAATATGATAAATAGCCATGAGGACATAACGCATCCTTGTTTTACGTCTTGCACAATATCAGAACAGTCACTCAGTTTTCCATTTACTCTTAAATTCGCTTCACTGCCTGCATATATTGTTTGTATTTCTTGTAGGAACCATCCATGTACGCCGTACTCTTTAAGGACTTCCCAAAGTCTACTTCTATTTACCTTGTCAAATGCTTTTTCTAGGTAAAAAAATGCACAGAAAACTTTCTTTCCTACTCTTAAGCTTTTCTCTGTGATCTGTCTTGAGCTAAATATCTGATACATACATATAAGTATTTTTAATTCTATTTTACCTAGGGTACTTAGTAAACTGATACCTCTGTAATTATTGCAGTTGTTTGATCCCCCTTTCTTTTGTATATTGGTACGATTATCGCTTTTGTCCAATCGTCTGGGACTTGTCCCATCTCGATGCATAAATTTATCAATTCGCACACCCTGTGAGGTATGTATTCGCCACCGTATTTATGCATTTAAGCATTGATACTATCTACACCAGCAGCCTCACCTTTTTTCAAACTCTTAATTATATCAATAACCTCAGTGACGCAGACATATTCAATTGGGTCTTTTAAGGCTCTTATATTCTTTCATATAAAGAAAAAATCAATAATTTTACCTAAAAAATTGTGGAATGATCATACAAAGTACATTTTCCAGTATATTTAGAAAAAATGGGAAGATTCAATTCAAAATCGAGTTGAGAAATAATTTTTTGGATATTGGTTTTTTTTTTATAAAGAATTTCAACCTCTTGTGCAGAAATTGCCCCGGTTGGCCCTACTACAACAATATTTCTGGTCGGATCCCGGCCGGGCTTCCCCTGGTTGGATTTCCTGGTCGGGAGCCTCCCGGTTACCGGCCGCTCCAACCCTGGTTATATTTCATGGTCGGGAGCCCTCCGGTTACCGGCCATGCCAACACTGGTTGTATTTCATGGTCGGGAGCTAACCGGGTACTGGTCAGGATACTTTTTTTTTGTATAAATTACACATTTTTCAGAGCCATGACATTATCAAAGACGTACTTGCGGATGCTAGATGAATTATTATTTGAGAAGTATAATTTGAAGATTTATTAGATCATTAAAACGGAATTTAGCTTTTTCAAATTCTTCAAAAAGAAAAAACAACATATAATTTTTCCCAATGATTTAACTTATTATTTGAAACTGTTATCGATTCTTCAATGTGTAATAGGAGAATTGTTACAATTTTTACAATTTTCTCTATTTTCAGAAAATGTTTACTCTGTAAACTTTCAAATTTACCGCCAACAAGTCGGACGCCTTCTGCATCTGGCGTCAGTGTAGACACTTGCAAGTTTCAGTTTCTCGCCTCGTACGAGAAGGCACCTTGCACTCATGTGGCGTCGTTTCCTCGAAGTTAACAAATAAAACCCGGTATTAGAATCAACCTTATTTCAGTAATCGGTTTGAAAACCCCACTTAATGCCCGAATAATTAATATTTTGCATTAAAGTATAGTGTTGTGTATTCATTTTTTCCTTTCCTACATCCTAATCTCAAATCACCACGTGATTTACAAATTAAAACAATGGCTAGGATATTCTAGAATTAGTGATTGAAACTCTTCTCTAATTTCCTCGCAAGGATTTGATAACTTGATTTTACATTTAAAGTTCACTGTATTCTTTACGATGAGCCTTAAAAGACAATCCAAGTTACCAATTTCTCGCCTAAAGCAAAATTTTTTAAATGGTCTGTGGCCGAATTACCCGACTGGATCCCGGCTGGTATGAAAGCTGGGATCCGACCAGTTTACCTTGAAGTTTTTAGCTGGATCCCGGCCAGAATCCCTGGCCAGAGCCCGGTTTAAACTGGGGCTATCCGGTCGGATCCCTGTTACCATTTCTACACGGGCTCAAAGTATATTCAATTTACAGATCTAAGATTATTTGTAAAAATAATTATTTACTTGGTCTACCGAACCACTCCAAATAATAGCCGTTTTTCGCCACAAACAATTTTTCATAAAAAGAATTTGTTAATAATTTCCTTGCTGTTATTGTTCCTCTTTTGATTGACCTTCAGCTTTCATTGATCATAACATGGTCTCCGCCCAATGCTTATTCTCCTTTGAAAACATATATACATGTAATTAAACTACCTCCACAAGCAGAAAATGCGTTAATATTCGAAAACTCGAACGCGCCACAATAGCCGCCGCTCCCCTATTTATTATATGTTGACTCATAGTACGATAAAATCGAGATTTTGCACATAATTATTATTTACTCTTCAACAACGGTTTGCATATGATGAAAATCGTCTTAAATCAACGCAAGAGTACTCCCAGAATACAAACAATTTGATTATTATATGTTTTAATTATTAAAAACAAATTAAATTAACAAACAGCCAAATATCGTAATTTTTGTTGAAAAACATTTGTTCTTAGCTAAAAATGCTTTAAATTATTGTAAGAGTGATTGTTAGTCAGAATGTCTACAAATGATGAACAATTAGAATTTTCATAAACAATTTTTTGCAAACATTTGGAATTTTTGGTTTTTTCAATTGCGGTTGTTTTTATCATCTGAATTGTTGCAGATATTCTTAAAAATAATATATGTTCAATTATATTTGACAAAATGAAACAATTGTTGATTTTTTAAACAAATGAAATAAATGAATATAAAACTTTGTCACTTTGGGCTGGAAAATAATTTTTTTTCACCAAAACTGCTTTAAATTTTGGTGAGAGAGATTTGCAATCACTATTTCTATGTGAAATTAACAATAAGAAATTGTTCTTATTCATTGTTATTATATAATTTCAAATATCACGAAATTTTCATATATTAAATAAAATATTGTAATTTTGGTCGAAAAAAATTGTTCTCATCGGAAAATACTTCAAATTATTGTGAGAGTGATCGTCAGTCACAATTTCTATAAAACATTAACAAATATAATATTTATAAACCATTTTTTTGGAAAATGATGGAATTCATGGATTTTCATTTTCGGATTTTCCTTCATCATTTGAATTCATGCAGACATTCTTGAAAATAACGTAGGTTCAATTATATTTGTTAAAATAGAATAATTGTTAATCTTGTAAACAAATTAAATAAATTCAAAGCTTTGGCACTTTGGCCCGGAAAAGAATTTTTTTCACTAAAACTGCTTCAAGTGTTAGTGAAAAAAATTATTTTCCTGGCCAAAGTGCCAAAGCTTTGCATTTATTTAATTTGTTCACAAGATTATCAATTCAGATGATGAAGGAAAATCCGAAATTAAAAAACCATTAATTCCAACATTTCCCACAAAAATGGTTTATAAATATTATAATTGTTAATGTTTTATAGAAATTGTTACTGGAGATCACTCTCACAATAATTTAAAGTATTCCCAGATAAGAAACTTTTTTTTCAACAAAAATTACAACATTTTTTAAATATATGAAAATTTCTCGATATTTGAAATTAATTAATAACAATTGCTTATTGTTAATTTCTCATAGAAATAGTGACTGCAAATCTCTTTCACCAAAATTGAAAGCAGGCTTGGTGCATAAAATTATTTTCCAGGCCAAAGTGCCAAAGTTTTATAATTATTTATTTCATTTGTTTAAAAATTAAACAATTGTTGTATTTTTACAAACATAATCATTGAAAATATATTATTTTTAATAATATCTGCATCAATTCAGATAGTAAAAGGAAAACCGCAATTGAAAAAACCATAAATTCCAAATTTTTGCAAAAAATTATCAATAATATATATAATATATAATAATATATATAATATTTTTCAAACAAATTCACGATATTTGGCTATTTGTTAGTTTAATTTGTTTATAATGAATCAAACATACAATAATCAAATTATTTGTATTCTGGAAGTACTCTTGCGTTGATGCAAAATGATTTTCATTATATGCAAACCGTTGTTGAAGAGTAAATAATAATTATGTGCTAAATCTCGATTTTCCCGTACTTTGAGTGAACATGTGATAAATGAACAAACGAAAATTCTAAAATCTATGACCAAGTGCTCAAGGGCACAACAAATTTTCTCGTGCGAAAACGATTCCCCTGGAGACTTTTTAAGAAAATTCGGATCACAATTTTTAAAGGATAAGGTGAAGGTACCTATAATCATGAGACAAAATTTGAGGGGGTTTTCAGATTTTCATTAATTTTGGAACGATAGACGAATATATTTTCAAAATGTTTATATCAATGAATGGGCTGATCTTTTCTGAATGCGAAACGCCTATTAAAAGTTTAATTGAACCCTTATACACGTAAAGCCTATCCCAAGCATAGGAAAATGTTACATTTCTAACTCAAACTCGTAAACTATTCTCACAGTTTTTTTAAAACTAATATATGCAAGAAGGGGTTTCACGAAGATTTTTTGACAATTTCAGAATTTTCGTCCTCTTAGTTTGAGAATGAGAGGATTGCAAAGTATGAGAATTTTGAACTTTTGGAAAATGAAACAAGCACGTGGTAGCCATCCGGTAACGCTGTCGGAGCGCCTAGCGGGTCTAGCGCATGCGCAAGTGCTTCCAATCTTTAATAAGAGTCTGTATACACAACTTCTCTATGTGAAATGTACAATCATAGCCAAACATTTTCTATCAGGTCTGAAAGGAAATTAATTAATAAAAAATTATACCGGCATATTTATATAATTCGTGACTTTCTTCGACGTAACTAAGCTACATATTATACATTTAAGGTTGAATAAAACTTATATCATTCAAAAAGTATTATTTTCTGACATAGACTTAGGACTAACTTCTTGCAGGAAGTATGCGCGAACGTACCTCCTTAAGCTATAAAACCACTTTTTCGACCGGACCTCTTACTCAATAACTTGATTTTCCAAAAGTCAAAATTTTTTCAACATTCATCAGTGAACTTAATGAAGGCATCTGAATGATGGCACTCTCAACCCTGCAAAATGCAGAGAGCGATCCGGTATACTAGCATATATTATTACTTTTCTTAAAAACAGTACCATGTAGGCACCACGGTACGACGCGGGGCTCGTGCGCCAGCCGCATGCGCGTACCGGAGCACTCAACGCTTATTTTCATAAATTAAACATTTGAATCCCACCTTCTAATCTACATAGTCTTGTATAAAAAACCTAAGCTTCCTTTCAAGACCAAAAAAAAAAGTTTGAAAATTAGCTACAGGCGAACTAAAATTAATAGAATTTGTTCTTTTGCGCCATTTGAAAGATGGTCTCAATAAGCATAAAAAGATGTCACAATCTCAAAATAAAATTTGGCCACTTATGTGGTATATACCCATTTTTTGTGGTATACCAATTTTTCGGAGCCCGTCACATATATATTACACGGAATTTTACTTACAAATATATTTATACTGTATTTTTACAATAAAAACATTATTTTACTTATCAAGTACATACTTACTTCAAATTAATGTTGATCGCCTTTATGTCTTAAATTCTAGCCTGCTATATCACCGAACGGTTAGAAAATATAATAGTCTTACTACTCGTTAATCACCAAACATGTAACACGTCTAGTTTGAAAATCTCGTTTTCCCAACTGTAACAAAAATAAATAATAAAGGTGTATTTACATATGAAACACTTTCTTAAAATATTTGTTACTTTTTTACTTACAAAGCCGTAACAGAAAATGTTGGTAATAATTGAAAACATTGTGCGACAATACTCTACCAAAATATAGTTACGCTTCATTCCAAGTTAAAAAAAGATTATTTTCTAACAAAATGAATAAAGTGAATGTACCTTGAACGCTGGAACTTTCTGAACGTCGCACATGCGCACTAATATAGTTAGCTCCGCGTGGTAATATTCGATGTCAGTGTCGTTGCAGTGTGTTAATTTTTTGTAATGTTTCGTGTGTTTTCAAAAAGTTAGATATACAAATAGTTATTTTTAAGCTCACTGGAAGAAAATTGCCAGTGAAAAAATCAGGGTAGCTTACGCGTATTTCGTAAACTGCACGAAAATAGTGATTCCTGTGTCGAAAGTTGAAAATTTTTTCCCAAAGAATCAGAAAGTTTTTGTACAAACCCGTGAATATATAATATAGTGGATGGACATAAAAGAATAAATGATTACTCATACGACGGTTATATCCTTATTCTGAGCGGTAAGCAAAACTAACCTCAATTTGAGATGCACCAAGAAATAATTACATTTATTGCATCATTCTCTCAAAAACAAAGAAAAGTTTTCAGATGCAATGTGTTTCTTTGTTTAATTAATCCACATTGGGTTATAAATTTTATATATATATATATATCATTTATGTTTTAATTGTAATAATTAAATATTAAAATCCAGTCTTGAGAGAAGTTTTGGGCTCCGGAAGCTACGATCATGGTTCCTCAAAGCAACCAATCCCGACGCAACTGGAACGTGTACGTCATCCACTTCTCATAGAGAAGCAATCGAAATCTTAAAACACCCTGATAACATCAATAGGGACAATGGATATAATACCAATCCGATTTGTTTTTCCGTCTTCCCGGGGTTTTTTTTTTAAAGACTTGATTGGCCAATCAAGTTCGAGCAGTCCCTACCATGGCGCGCTCTGACCAATCATAGGCATCGTAGAGAATCTATATAAGAACAACATAACCTGAAACTTCAGTTTCAGTTTCAGGTCAGCCCTAAAGAAGTTAACTGCAATGTTCACGAAACGTCGGGAGGATTCGTAGTTTTGCACACGATTGAAACCCGAAAAAGCTTTAAATTTTACATTTAAATTTATGATTTCACAAAGATTTCGCGAATTTCAAATATTTGAAAAAGGCGTGTACACCACATTTCAAATATTTCACAAAACTTTGACAAAGCTTTTAAAATTTTGAAAAGATTGAAAGAATTTCAAAGATTTGAAAAAGGGTACACCAGTTTTCAAATATTTAAAAAAATTTGAATTTAAAATGATTTCAAGAGGTTCCAAAACATTTTGGAAGGTTTCAAAAGTTTCACAAAGATTTCAAATAATTTAATTATTTTATCGAATACAAAAGATTTTACAAACCAAGATTTGAGAAAGATTTTATAAATATTTCATAAGATGTCGCAAAGATTTTAGAGATTCAAAAAAGGTGCATACACTAGATTTAAAAGTTTTCATATAAATTTCGCAAAGATTTCTAGCATTTCATAAAGATTTTTGGGATTTTAAAGATATGAAACAGGCGTGTACATCAGAATTCAAAGATTTCATAAGGATGTCAAAAATTTTACAAAGATTTTAAAATTTTTAAAAGATTTCAAGGATTTTAAATATTTTAAGATTTCAAAACATTTAAAAGCTTTGGAACAATTTCAAAATTGTGTAGGACATGTTAAAAGATTTTACTAAGGTTTCAAAGATTTCATAAAAAATTCATAATGATTTAAAAAGAATGCGAAAATTTCAAACATCTCAACAACGGCACAGCACACCAGATTTCAAGGATTTTAAAGCGTTTTAAAGATTTTGGACTATTTGAAAATGTCTGAGAATATTTTTAAAGATTTAACAGAGATTTCAAATACTCAAGTGATATCAAACAATTGCAAAATTTTTCTGAAAGGTTTCACAAATATTTTGAACCTTATCAAAGTTTTTTAGAACATTTCTAAAGATTGAACAAAGATTTCAAATATTCCAGTGATTTCACACGATTATAAAAAGTTTCAGAAAGATTTCACAAATATTTTAAATATTTCGGTGACTTCAAGCGAATACAAAAAACTTTAGAAAGATTTCACAAATATTGCAGAGATCTCACAAGAAATTCAAACAAAGATTAAAGAAAGATTTCAGCAATAGTTCGAAGATTTCATTAGGATTTCAAAAGATTTCACCGGAATTTCAAGCTTTCACTAAGATTTGCAATACTTCGAAAAATTCTAACGAATTCGCAAACACTTCAAAAGATTTCACAGATTTCAATGATTTCAAGAACTTTACAAAGATTTAAAAATATTTCCAAGTATTTCTCAAAGACGACTTATGTTCGCAAAAAATTGAGAATTTGTTTATTTATGATTGGGCTTTCTCTAGAAATGTTTGTTCAATAAAAAATGAAATGGCTCATTTTTCACATGTATAACAAACGATTATTTCATTATTTGATGTGAAAAAAAGTAGACCTGGAAAAACTTGATTTCTTGACCTGGAAAACTTGAAACGAACGTGTTTTTTCAAATAAACAGCCCGGGAATTCTAGATCAATCCAAAATTCCAAACCCCCTTCCCCCATTACTGACTCCTATAACTCTCTTCCTTACCGACTGAGTGACGGTTATCCCGAAAGGGATATTGCTTGAAAGTAAAATAATAATAACAATAATGTAAAAATTGTAAAATTCTCAGAAAAATGTGGGCTTCCGAATGATCTGGAAAACATAAGATCGAAGCGACCAAAATGCTGGTTATTCCTATACAGCTCTACATGCTTGGTGCAGTAAAATAGAACGTCGATGAGTTGAAGACTCTTTGCCGAAGCTTGGAGTGTCTCCATCGAAGAACGGTTCTGGCTACAGCCTGCTCAGTTCTAAATAGTGCAGATTCTCTTATGCGACTTGTACATCAACAATGAATTCAATCATTCGACGGAGATCGTTTTTTTTCTCCGCGGAAAGTTCTTTCGGTGTCACTTGCATCAAAGGAATTTTGTCAAAATCCGCAATGGTTTTTCCTGTAAAAGTAACAAGAAATGCACACGATTTTTATACGCTGGTAGAAAAATATTTTTCAAAAGAATGACGGTAGTGAAAAGAACAGGCACCCTCTGAATTTTTTCGAGTGAAAGATTCACTCGATATGAGTGAAAATCCTGCAAATCTAGCTCCAGTGAAAATGTCACTCTAAATGACTAAAAATCCACTCATTTCAGAGTAATATTTCACTCTTAAACATAAGTGGATTCCACTTATTTTTAAGCGTAAAATATCGCTCTAAAACAAGTGGAAGTTAAGTCATTTAAAGCAAAATTTCCACTTCAGCTCGTTTTGCTAGATTTTTACTCATTTTTATGTGAAAATCCACTTGAAGAAATTTAGAGAGCACTTTTTAAAGCGTTAAAAAAAACGCCCAAAATACTGCACATTGAAGAAGCTACTATTTTACTTAAATCACTCAATTTGAAAAAATATCTGTACATTGAAAATTTACTAAATTATTGGAAATTCCCAAAAATATAGAAATTTTGAAAACAGTGTACTTCAAAGATTCAAAATGACCGTGAGACTTTACTCAACAAACCCCCGTTTGTATTTTTTCTAGATTCTATCACTAAAAAAAAAATTAGAAACAAAAAGACAAACAATGTTTACTTACCTCGCTCTCCTTATTGATCAACACGTGCAACATATGATGTAAAATCGATAATATCGACCGCGATTAGTTCCTCGAGAGCCTTTGACACAACCTAGTTACGCTAAATGGCACCACATACCTATAAAGTGGCAATAAACCCAGACAAACCGACTGAAAAAATCGTTTTCCATAAGGTGCAATGTGGGGTTAGGCCCTTTTGTTCGCCCGGCACCCCTTGGGTTAGGACCTTGACTGACTTTGATGAATTAAAAAAAAATGGAAAACTGTTTTAAGATTTTTTTAGTTTTCACCCTAGAAACGGCGTTTGTTTGAGGAGTTCAAAAATGTGTAAAAGTCAATTTCGAAAAATTTGTGGGATAGGCCCTTTTGTTCCCCGAACCTTCAATTACATAAAAGACTGAATGATTTGCATAATATATTGTTCAAAATTGCAGTATAATTAACAAATTATACTTTCGGTGTGAATTTCGCTATTTTGAATAACGTAACATAAACCTCCACCGAGTAAATATATTGTAACGTTCATAACAGAATATCACAGAATATAAACAAGAAAGGATAACGAAAATTTTTTGATTTACTTCGACCTAATTCAAAATTGTTTAACTTCAAACGATTTACATATCTGAAATTCTACATTCATTGACAATGAAATTGTCCTTCAATTCTCAGCATTTGAAGTTGATATGATTTGATTGGGAAAGTTTACATTAAAAAAATTTCAACTATCAAGCCTTTATATTTAAAATGAAACCATTTCAGAATTGTGGAATTGTTCATTTTTCGACACTATTACATTTCTAATTTTAAGCCCTTCAAATTGTAAAGCTGCACATTTTTGTTATTTTATTTTTACACATACTATGTCTGATTTTTAAGGCCCTAAAATTATACTATTTTAAAACTAAGAATGCTTTCACTTTGAAACTGGTTGTATTTAAAAGTGTTAAATTGTGAACAGTTGGATTTATATGATTGACATTTTTTTGAATATTAGTTACATTTTAAGTGTTGCAGTACAGAACCAGAAAACCAACATTTTTCCGAAAATGGGCTTTTTGCATAAAACATTCTTAAAAAATCTAATTCATATTTCATTAAAAGGAATTATTCGAAATCTAATTTTTAATATAGTAAAATCAAAATGTTGGTGATTCAAAACTAAATAGCTTCTTTTTTCAAAGGAAAGCTCTTAAATGGAACTATTTACCACCTTTTTCAGCACCAAAGTATCAATCAAATTCCTACCTAAAATCTTAAATCTCCTTTTTCTACAAAAAACCACTTACATAAGGTTTTTCTTTTACTCAACTTTTTGCCGTGCAATTAGCAACGATGTTTTTAAAAATATTATTATTTATTTATAAATATTATTATTTATTCATAAATATTATTATTTATTCATAAATATTATTAAAGCGCGATATCTTATTTCATTTGGACGTAAGTTTACAATGAAAAATTGAGGACTAGCTTGGTCACGTGACCCACTCTTCACATGGCCTTAATCTCCCACGTAATGCATTCTGCAATAAGTGAGGTTATATCATGCTCTTTTTCCCTCACCCACCATTCAAGTCCGCCATTTTGTACGTTCATTACATTTTCCACGTATAATACGTAAAATACGTATAAAAATCGAGTTACGCGTAACCGTGCAACCTACCAGTACTGCTCGCTTGTGCTTCGACATGACCGAGCAGAAGCGAGCATGCTCGAGGACGAGCACGAATGGATTTTACCAGCCGGATTCCTGGCTCCCCCCACCATCGCTACCATAGCCTCGCGTAATTTTTCGTCTCCTCGATTGCTAAATTCTAAAATATGGCTGAATATAGCGGAGTGATAAATGTAGAAAATAAAGAAAATAATAATAGCGTAATGAACGAAAAAGCGAAATGCCATTTATGTTCTGCTACCTTCACCAAGATTTTCAACCTGAAAAGACATTTGAAGGAAGTGCACTTTTTGGGAGGAAGTGAAACAGAAGGAAAATCAGCAAGGGTATTCTCCTGTCCTGTTGGCACGAAAACTTTCAGTAGTGTTGGGAATGTCAATAAGCACGTAAGATTATTTTATGGGAATAAATCTGATAGAGAATAGTGTACTTTGCCAAATCTATAAAAGTGCTCCTAAAAATTAGAAAAAATCATAAAATTAAGAATAAGTCCTACTCTTTAAATCATACGAAACATTTACTCGTGCAATGTGATTTTTGGGAGACAAAAGTCCGAGATTCGTTGTTGGCTTTCATTTTTTTAATACGGTACAACTTCAGATACCTTTATATTCCATTGTATATCTAAATGAATCTGAAGTTATACCTTATAACAAAATGAAGGTTAACGACAAATCTCTGACATTTGGTTCCCAATAATTAATATTGCACATGTGAATACTTTGTATGGATACTCAGCAATAACGTAATATTTAATCGAGCTCTTGATTTAGAATTTTAGATTTAAAGTGTATGATTATTTCTTGATTTTAACATTTTTCCAAATTTTTAGAAACACTCTTATAGATTCAGCAAAGAGTTGAACTTAAAACTTCAAAATGTTCATTTTGCCAAAAAGTAGTGTAAATCTATCTATAAAAACGTTAATTAGTCATTATTATTATTTACTTACAATTTTACTGAATAAAGCAGGTTGAACAATTGAACAATTAACAGATTATTGTACTTAACAGTGAAAAAGAAAGAATAAATAATTACCTTACTAACCCTTAGTCTGATATTTTATTGTCCAGTCATAATTTATAATTAAACATAATAATAACAAATAATTGTTTTAGATATACAATATATATTACAATAAAATAATATGTAAGTAAAAGAATCGGGGTGCTTTTTTATCGTGAGTGGTTTATAATATTTTCCAGCAGAACAGAAAGAGTTCACTTTTTCGGCTATTGTTAAGAGTCAATTTCTGACAACATTCAGACAGTGAATAACCTTTATTTTAATAATAGATTATGTGTACAAAATGTTATTAAATTTTCCAATTATGTAATTGTATCCATCTCTCAATATAAATATTATTTTAATTGAAGTTGAAATAATTTTTTATGTTAAACTGAATTTGTTACTATATTTATTTATTTTAGTATTTTAGTACTTTCATTTTGTATTATAACAGAAAAAAGTATTGAAGTAAAATGAAACTAAAGCTATTGATGATTGATTCTGCGTTACTTAAATCTTCAAATAAATGTGTGTTTTCTTCTTGTGAGTGCTACTCAAATTGACGTTCAAAGTAATGGAGCGATGGTGGGGGGAGCCAGGAATCCGGCTGATCAGATTCATTCGTCTTGTTGGTGCCATTTATATTCAGTGCAGTTTGGCCTTCCCCCACCAAGAGCCAAACTTGGCCGCCCGTGTGTCCCGCACACATTGCACCCTATTACGCGCCGGCCCTGCAAACGATTAACTATAATCAGTTCAAAGTTGATGATTTTTTTATTATTATTATATCATTAAGCCGTTTCCCTTTCGGGATAGGCGTGAATGGCTCGGTGGTAAAGTAGTGATGTGTGGATGGGTATATAGGTGAAGGGTAGATAGGTATATAGGTTAGTTTTTACGGTTACCTTGCTGATTAATTTATGGCCCTTTAATTGTTGTGTGCCCGTTTGTTGTGTTAGTTATGAGAAATTTTGTGTGTATTGCTCGTTTTCGTTTACTGCGCTGTGTAAATGCTATAGGTACCAGCATTGTGTAAGCGTATGAGATTCAAAATGCAGTTAGCTTTTCTGGTTGCCTTGTTGATTAATTTATATCTTTTTGTTTAGCGTGTGCCCGTTTTTTGTGCGAAAGTTGATGCGTACAGCTCATCTTGGTCTACTGGGTTGACTTATAAATCTGATCTTCACGAATGATCTTAACAATATTAGGTTTGTTTATAACATGATTTTAACAATAATAATTGGATATTAGATATGATCATTCAGCTTGTTGTTTTATTATTGAATAGAAATGTTATGTAGTTATAATCTATTTATATAAATGTTATGTAGTTATATTCTATTGAATATAATTGTTATGTAGTTACAGTCTATTGAATATAATTCTTATGCAGTTATAATCTATTGTTTATAATTATTTATTATTATTATAAAAGTCGCGGGACGTGACACCTCCTCCCCCCCCCCCTAAGTTTGAGCATGGGAATATAATGACCATGATCAAACTTGTTCATTACAATTTATGCATTTGAACTTGTGGGTTCGGTTGTCTACGTGACAGGTCTTATATTTTAGGAACGCACGCTTTTGAGGAAGATGAAAAGATTAAATGTTCGTCTTTTTTTATAATTTCTTTCGGATCATTTCGTCTAACTCTAAATGAGTAATGAATATATTCTTATGTAATTTTTTTGTTAAAGAAACTTTACGTGAACGAAATTAGTCTATATAATTCTGATTTATTCTGATGCCGTGACAATCTATTGCCCTATGTCCTCTTTTATAACATGTTTCGCTGTTTGTTTTGAGACAAAAGGTTCGCTAGTTTTTGCATAATTTGTATGACCTTTAAATATTTCACTAGTTATAACAAATACTTGGGGAGGCGATTTTGGTTGTAAAGTTACGACTTTATAATTTAGGTTAGAAAAGTTATATTCAATACTAATTTCATTCAATGTTTGCAATGGGCTGACTGATTCAACTGGATTTATCCTTAGATAAATGGTTCCATTTTTACTAAAACATACAATATTTTTGAAGTAGCAAAATTTAATTTTTATGAGAAAATAGGAAAAAGTTTTATATTAATGTTCTGTCACAACTTAATTCATGATTATTGCAAAAATAGTAAACAAATATTTTTTTCATGATTTCATTTTTAAATACTAAATTATTATAAAATTTATTTTATTTATTAGATAATGATACGTAAAAAAATATCTGTATTTTTAAGTAGTAGAAATATTAAGATTATATCCAATGTGATTATTTGTTTCATGTGCAATTCTAAAGCGAGCGAAAATATTAGAGTAATTTTTAAAGTAAATATATTGTATAATTTTTGACATTTTTTTCTCATTGTACAAGTGAATGTGAATTTCGGCGTCTCTCGTACATCCTTGTGTTTCAACATTGAATTTTTTACAAATAAGTGTTGCACGAAGGTAATTGTTCTTTAGGATACAATAATCGTTTCGAACATGAATAACATTCTTGGTGAATGTGTGATATTTTACGAAGGAAGTGTCGTGAATTTGATTTTTTGAAGAATGTTTTACAATTTGAAGTAACTAGAAGGAAGCCAGTTTTACAACATTTAATAGGGCTTCCTGGTAAAAAATTGAATTTTTTATGTTTCGTATCTCCGCAAAGCAGTGGAGTTGATTTGATTGTTGCATTATGATTGTTTCTGGTTTTTTTTTAGATGCCTTATTTTCTAACAAGAATCTAAATAATTTTTAATCTTCGTGAAAAACAATAAGTATTAACTAGATAATCGTTACTTATATGTTTTGAAAAAAAGAAGTTTTTGAGGGAGTTATGAGTGAGAATTAAAAAGATAAAAAGTGATTGAATGAAAAGAGAGTGAATGTATATAATTTTCATGACTAATTTTCTTTTTGTTTTGTAATATTTTAAGAGTTTATGTAGAGGTTCAGAAAAATAAACTAATAATTAACTTGATTATTTAAAAGTTCTTGCAATTAATACTCTATAAGGATACATGATGTATGAAAATAGATTAGAAAATAAGTAAGAAATTGAGTGCGGCGAAGCGCGTAATAGCGAGTACACGAAGTACGAAAACCTAGAGGAACCGAGCTTCAAGCGTCAGGTAAATGTGTGCGAGCGCGTAGCGTGAGGCGAATACATTATCGAGCGCTCAAACTTGCGAGCGAAGCGAGTCGCGCGCGAAGCGCGCGATGAGCATGTGCCCGCGGAGCGGGCAGATTTTTTAGTTAAAAATTCAAGTATTTCAGGTAAATATCCATCCTTTTACTTAAAGATTCATATTTTTGTTTGAAAATAAAACTACTTGGTTAAAAATTAAACTCTTTTGATACAAGTTTATATTTTTGGTTCAATATTCATCACTTTAGTAGGAAATTTCGAATGTTTTTTACATTTTCATCCTGAGAAGGTATTGGTTTTATATAAAATTTGACTTAGTTGGTTTCAATCAAATCTCCAGGTTTTGAGATCCCCTGAATCAGAAAAAACGTTTTTTTATGAATGAATCTGGCTGCGTGTATGCATATGAATGTCTGTATTCTGTAGGCACGACAGTTTCCGAAAAAATGATCAAATTGGATTGAGCTTTGGCATACTTTTTTAAGGCCTAAGGGGCAAGAACGAGTTCCTTAACCAGCTATTTTTGATTAAAATGCAAAAAATTAAGCTAATTTATCATTACGACTCTTTTCGATAAAAGAAATTATCAGAGTTATAGCATTTTCAAAATTCGCAAAAACAAACGAAAATTAAAATTTTAAGCCAAACATCGCATGACATGAAAAAATGTCGAGAGAAGAAAAGGTTGCATTTTAAAAGCCCTACATAATATCATAATAACTTTTCGAATTTCTTTGAAAAATCTAAAATTCAAATTTTGAGCGCACAAAACATGATGAAAAATAAAAAATTCCATTTTGCGGTCAAACTATGTAAGACACAAAAAAAGATGATTCGACAAAAATTGTACACTTGAAAAAGATCTACAAGTTTGATATGAATGATTTTATTATAGGACGCCTTGTTTGTATTGTAATCGTGAAAAATAACATTAAACATAAAAAAATGAAATTTTTAGATAACCGTCACAAGACTCGAAAAAAAAAATTAATAGAAAAAACTCGTTCACTTAAAAGAGATCTGAACATTTATCTTCAATAATTTTTTGATGGAACGCGTAGTTTTTGTTTTAAGCGTAAAAAAATACATTAAAAATAGAAAAATTGAATTCTGGAAAAAACGGCACAAAATACGAACAAAAATGAATAGACAAAAGTTTTTCATCAAAAAAAGATCGACAAATTTTTTATGAATTATTTTTTAATAAGGCGCGTAGTTTTACTTTTGATCCTAAAATATGACGTTACATATAAGCATATAAACAATTTAAAATTTCGGAATAAAAGGAACAAGATACAATAAAGTGTTGAATAGCAAGATTGTTTGCCTAAATTAAATCTAAAAATTACTTTTTGACCTTTTTTTTAATCACGAGAGGCATGATGAGAATGTGTTCGTTAAAGCCAAAGGAGCTTTAAGAAAAAAAAACCAAGTTCAACCAAGTATTTATTTCAAAATTTATCTTCTTTAACTGAATATTCAAGTAGTTAGGTTGGGGACCATACTTTAATTCCGTACCAGCTCAAAGGGTAGGAGGGGTCGAGAGATTTTGTTACGATTTGTTACGCTGGAAAGGGGGGGGGGGATTATTCATTCGTGTACGTAATTTTGGGAAATTTACCTATGAAACAAATAACTCGCAGACATTGTACAGAAATTTAATATGATTTTAACTTTACGCGTCAAAGAAATAAAAAATGTGAAATTTCTCAATTTGAAGTTGAAATTTTTGTATTCCATTTATAAAAGGTTCTAGGTTAAAATTTGTTACAAGTTTGAGATTCTGGTTTTCAATTATCAATGGTCAGAGCAAATGAAAAATTGAAAAAGTCATCCTTTTATGTTGAAAATTTAACTCTTTTGTTTAAAATTCGTCTTTTTAGGTTAAAAATTCAAGTGTCTTCATAAAAAAATAACGTTTCGTTTGAAATTCATACTTTGGTGTTAAAAAATGAGCTTAAATCTTCTTTGGATGAAACTTCAATTTTTAAAAATATTGTTTACATTCTCATCTCAATGAGAAGGTATTGGTTTTATGTGAAAAATGACTTTCGCGGATTCAATCCAATGTCGACGCTTGATGACAGGTGGAGGTTATGTGTCATCTGTATATATCCGTATTCCTTGACGGATCTTAATTTTCTCTTCCGGCAGATTTTGCCGGATTTTGATTTTCTCTTCCAGTATATTTTTAAGAACGTCATAATTTTTCGTAAATTATCATAAATTTCCACAAATTTCCACAACTTTCGTAAATTTTCTCAAATATCATAAATTTCCACAAACTTCATAAATTTCAACAAATTCCATAATTTCCACAAACTTCATAAATTTCAACAAATTTCATAAATTTTAGAAATTATGGTAATTCACCCAACTTTTCATACATTTTTAAAATGATGGTAATAGATGGAAATATATGATAATTTAAGAAAATTTTAGAAATCCATGGTAATAGATCGGTAACTTTTGTGACCAGTCACAGGGGCGCCTTCCCGCCTCCCACATTATTTCTGTAAGAAAACACAGGGGTGCCTTGCTGGAAGAGAAAATTAAGATCCGGCAAAATATGCCGAAACAGAAAATTAAAATCCGGCAAAATATGCCGGATCCGTATACTACGTATTTTAATTTCCAAGTTGGCAAAGTTTCAGATTTTCAAAATTTGTTGCATTTTCGAACACACCAAATTTGAAAGGGGTGGGTCATCCATACATTACGTAAGAGTTATTTTTTTAATTTACCTCCCCCCATTCTTCGTAAGGCTTTTTTATAGTAAATGTATGTAACTTTAACATCGACAAAATATTTCTCTTTAGCTGTTAAATTTAAAAAAAGAAATTGAATTTTTTTTTACTTTTCAATTTTTTAAGCTCCGTTTTAACATTAAAAAAATTTTGGTATACATATTTAATATTTCAACTTTAAAGTATTTTATAGTTTCAGAAACCTCAAGCAGTTTTTTATATTTGTAATTTTGTAATTTTCTACTATTCGAAATCATACGCTTATAATGATTAAAATTGTTCAAAGCTATAGGTACGCTTAAGTTATTGCTCTGCCGTTTATTTTATTGTTGTTTATTTGGAATTCTTCTATTTTTCAATTGTTCTCTTTCGAACTTTGAAATTTTAAGTAGTCAATTTTGAAGAGTTTGCGAATGTTTCATTTTTTTATATGCAATAATATATCTGTCTCATAAATTTTTATTACGTTTCGCATTATGAAAAATATTCAAATCACAGAACTTCTTTTTAAATCCAGGAATTTGAAACAATTTAATTTGAAATTCTTTTATTTCAACCGTTTTTAATTGTCAATTGATACATTTTTCACTTTTTGTTTACTTTTTCAGTTATCACTTTTTAATTTTAAAATGTTTATCTTTCCATCTTTCAATAAAAAATTCTTTAGTTCAGAATAAAATTTGAAAATGAAAAATATTCAGGCTGTAAATAAAAATGCACTTTTTTATTTCAAAATGTTCAATTGCAAATCGTACAAATTAAACATTTGTATTTTGTTATTTTTTCACTTTAAAAAATAAAGAGTTTAAATTGTTTTATTTGCACTATTTCAAATTTGATATGCTATTTAATTTCTAATTTCTAAAATTTGAAATTCCTTGATGAGGCAACAGATTAAATCTTTCAGCTGTCTAGCCACACCGAAAATATGTACCTAATTTCGGGCTTCAGTTTAAAACATTAAATAAATAAAAATGGAAAGTTATATTTACAATTCTGAATGTTATTTGAAAGTCTATAATTGTTTTCTGTTATAACTTTTTAAGTTCTTCGATATCTTATAAGTCTTTCAAGTTAAAATTTTTTTCAAGATGGGATGTGGTCACTTAAATTTAAAATCTTCTTTTTAATATCTGTGGATGCTCTACTTCAATATCTAGATTTCTGTCCAATATTTAAATCATCAAGCTATTAAATGGGAATGCATATCTAGAATATCTAGATAGTCTACTTTAATATCTATTTTTTCCCGTTTTAAAAACGAAGGGTCTATGACTCTATGGCTCATCGAAAATATTTGTTCTACGCTCACCGAATTTCAGTGAACCTAGGTACAGCCATTAAGAAGCCCAGGCGGAAAAATTATACACTCGAACTCCAAAGATACGAGCTCTAAAGATACGTGCTCCCTGACTCCAAAGGAGCGAGCGGAATTTTTTCCCACCCTAGCCGAGAGTGAGGCGCGCGCGAATGCGCGCTGCTTTGAATTGGAGAGATGATTTCCATTATAACTAAATGCGAGAATTTTCAGTGTTTTCAAATCGAAAAATTCTTACGAGAAAGAGTACAAGCAAACAAAAAGTTTACGAAAATTAAGCTGCAGTCGTTCAAACAGAATCCGAAAAGAAGGCAGGTAAAAACGACATTTTCGTATAGCGACTGTATCAATTAAATTTAAATTAGAAATAAATGTGCAGTCAATGGTCGTGTTTTTTTCGCTAAACGTACTTGATTCAAACAAAATTTTCCCGCTTATCTGGTTTCGTTGGCTCGTTCTAAAAAATTGTAAGAATTTTTTGAAAATTGCGTAAAACCAGACCATTTTTTGACCTTGAAAAAATTATATGGCTGTCTGCAAATAAAATAGCGGAACCGGATAAGCGGGAAAATTTTGTTTAAATAAAGTGCTTTGAACCAACAAATTAATGTAGATATTCGCTGATACGTAACTTTGATAAGAGTATTTGAAAGCCGCTTCAGCTACGAAATTAGTGGAAAAAGGTATAAAAAACCTTTGAACCAGTTTTATTTTTACAGAGCTCAACGAAATATTTCCATTTTTGTTCAAACAATTTATTATACTATTTATGTTCTACTCAAAGATCCTGCAAAGATTTGAGACGTTCATGAAAATGTTATTTAGCTCCCGTTCAGGGACGCCGCGCATCTCTTAATATTATGTAATTTTTCAAAACAAGAAGTCAACGTTTATTTTCCAGATCGTCAAAAGTATCAATTTCTTTTAAACTATTTGAAATCTTTTCAAATTATTTTAAAAATTTGTTTGGAACTCTTAAATATCTTTTAGAATGATTCCCATTTTTCTTAAAATTTTTATATCATCCTGCAAAAAGATTCCTCCAAAAGCTTCCAAATTTTTTTCTAATTTTGTAAATCTTTTGAAATGTTTGGAAATACTTTTAAACATTCTCTTGAAGTTATGTACTTTTTCGCAATTAAAAAGTAATTTTAAATCTTCCCAGAAATTAAAAAAAAAATACATATATTTTGAAATCTTTTAAAATTCTTCATAACCTCCTAATTTTTTTTGTTCGAAACATTCAAAAGCCTCCAAATTATTCAAATTTTTTCGAAAATAATCATAGTTCAACTGTTATTTACAAATAAAAATGCAACACTTTTACTTTCAGATTACAAATTAAGAAAAAATAGAAAAATTATAATTGTAACATTCAAAGTTTAAATTTATCACTCTGAAATTGTGACAATTCAGTTTCGAATGGTTTAATATTGAAAATTATTCTATTTTTTATTTAATTTGAAAGTTCCAAATTAAATGGGTTAAAAATGGAATATTTTATACTGAAACATTACTTGAATAAGAATTTGAAATTGAATAAAGGCGTTTATTTGTGAATCTATTAATTGGAAGTGATTTTTAAATTGAGCATTGTTCATGAAGACTTAATCGGACGTTTACATTCATGTATAACTACTGAGGCTTTCGAATTAAATTATGTTCGGATTTTAACATGAAAGTTTGTAAATGATCCAATTTCGTACAGATTCAGAATCGTCTTGCAAAATCAATTGCTGTTCACTTTTTAATACTTGAACTACAGTTCTGTTTTCAAAAACATGACTTAATTTATATTTACAACTGATCAATTTAAAGTTTTTTTACTTTCTGGTCAAAAAATAAATTCACTTTCATTTCACGATTTTTCCCGATCACGACTCTAGTCCAATTTAGCACAACTTTTATTTTTTTGACATATTAATTTTTCGCTTATAATTTCCGGAACAATCATTTTATTCCTTAAATGATTGTATACAAATCTCGTTGGTAATTTTTTATTTTAAGAAATGTATGTAAAAATTATACTATTTTTATTATAATAAATAATATTTTTCTTTAATAAAATTGTTGTAATACAAGCGTTTCGAAGAGATTTTTTTTTCAATCTTTCGAGGAATAAAATGAATATTCATAGTTTGACCACGGTTAATTTTCTTTACAAAATTTGGCTTACATCTCATTTTTTCCAATTGTTTTTATTATAGTACAATTTAGGTTTGTATTTTTGAGCGAAGAAATCCGTTCTATATTCTGACAAATATTCTTTATAAATCAATATTTCCAATGCTTTCTATGAAAAACACAATCCATGAGTGACAGAACGAAATCAAATTAGCCTTAAATGAGCCCTAAATAGTGATACAGGTAATATCTCAATATTGCAATAGTGTTGTGCCAGCTTAACAACCTCCTAAAATCGGAGGCATAAAAAAAGATTTTTGACTATTTTAATTGGCAAATATCGAAATTCTAACCTGTTTTTTGCATGTCTGGATAACGGGTGATATATAAAGGTAGTTCAGATAAATAACATATGTATTGTAAGTAGCTCGTTTTTGGCTTGAAAATTACATAGCATTTACAAATAAATTTTATTTTATTTAGCTTTAAATATATTTATAAAATTTCATTACCTACTTTTCTTCTAAAATAAAACTTGTCTCTAATGAAAGGCACATGTGAAATTTGAGGTGAAAATTTTTTTTCTCTCAATTAAAATCTTGTCATTAAAATGTACAGATATTAAGGATTTTAACTTTAAAATAGGTTCGAAAACATGGATGGATGCTTGTAAAAAAAATGAACCGCAAATTTTGAAACCTTGCAATTAGGATTAAATCTAAAAGTTACAGACTCGTGAAGCAGGGAAATGGAATGCTCTGTGCTGAACATTCGGCGACCTCTTCTTTTTATGTGATGGTTCACTTGCGCACGGTCGTGCACAAAAAAAACGGTCGGAAATAAAAAAAGACCAACTGGACATGACGAACCGACGCACTTTCAGCAAATCAACTGCACGCGGACGTGTCTCAACGAATCATGGACTTTAGGGGTGTCACAACGTGGAAATGTTGATGGAGCAATGAGAGTCCGGAAAGGAGGGTAAAAACGAGCGCTAGAACAAAACCATGGAGGGCAGAAAAACGTTGTACGTTTTGTTCATTTTTCTCCTGTCCGAAGTCTCAATTTTACAGAAGTCATTCAAGATCCATTTCCACGAATTCCGCAAATCAGAATGTGGTAAGGGAACAGGAGAAACTTGAACATCGATGGAAACTGTCCACTATAAGTTGAGCTTAAAGCCTATTGCATTTCTAACTAAAGACTAAGCGAAAACAAGGAAAAGTTTAAAAACAGCTTGTGCGTGATTTAAATAAAAAATATAGAAATAAGATAAGCAGAGAAACTTTTCTACATTTTAAAGGCAGATCGAAATGGTGTCCAAACTTTCCTTTTGGGGATTGAAATTCTGATAGAAATTCGTGAAATCGACATTGATCGCCTTAAATGAATTACGTTTGAGCACGAAACACCGGCAGAGGGTGAACTCTACGTTCCTATTGTTTTACTCTCGCGGATAAAAATAACTTTCAGGGAAAGTTGAATACCTCCAAAGTATGAACTGGCATTTATTTTCAAGGGAGCAAAAATGTGATATATAAATAATGCCAATCAGTTGAAATCAATGCTTTACTCATGGAGATGGTGCAATTTCTTTATTTTTTAATAAAATTTAATGGAGAATTTTGAAACACACATTTGGCAATTCTTATTAATAACCATTTGTGACGCGATCCGAGAAAAGGGACATACTAGGCAAAAAATCGATTTTCGGATTATGATGGATTCTATAAGTTCTATAACTGATCTTTCTAGGGGTGCGAACAGAAATTTTCAATCTGAATTATTTCACAAGATATAAATTATTGAAAAACAGTCTTCGAACGCGTGCGGGGCGGCAGCTGGACGCCTCTGTTCTTTTCTTCTCCCACCACTTCCCCCACTACTCGCCGCGTCCAATGCGTGGAGCTCTAGGCTCCACACAATTAGATATTTCATGCTATGACAAATAAAATTCCCGACACTGTAAAGTACCCGAATTGGAAAACTCCCGAATAATAAGATTCCCGAATAATAACATTCCCAAATAGTTTATAATATTACTGAATTGGAAAATTCCCGACAGTTCATAATATTACCGAATAATAAAATTTCCGAATAATAAAATTCCCGAATTTGAAAATTCCTGAATAATAAAATTTCCGAATAATGCAATTCCCGAATTGGAAAATTCCCAAATAAAAAAATTCTCCATAGTTTATAATAACACCGATTTTGAATATTCCTGAGTAATAAAATTCCCGACAGAAAATTGTTTGAATTTAAAACAATATTTGAAAAAAAAAATTGGGACTGAAAAATCCCGACAAATAATTTCTGAAAGAAAATTGTTTCTAATTATTGTTCTTTTTTATTCAAACAATAATTATGAGTTTGGATAGAAAGCTTTTATTGATTTTTTCCTTGAAATATCAATTTCTTATTTTTATTTTGATAATTAGAAACTTCACAATTTTATGATTAAATTTGTTTACATATTTAAAAATAATGTTAGAGTTATTATTAATATAAGTTAATTGAAAAAACTCAAAGGAAAGTAAATTGTATAATAATAACAAGAAAACATATCTTATACATATCAAAATAAAATAGTACAATGAACATAGTATTGCGAAAAACGTCTTTATTAAAGAAAGGAATTATCGTTTTCAGAGAAGGAAAAGTTTTTAGATTCGAGGGAGAAATTGATTTTTTTTATGCAGAATACACACTTCCAATAACTATTTATTTGTTAAAAGTTTTAGAACACTCACATTATAGCTAGCAAGAAATCCAGAAGATTATTTTTTTTTTAATTTCTTTATTTTATGGGATTTTACAAAATGTAAGGAACAACTGGAGTCAGTTTGACATTTCAAACTTCAGGACTATTAGAAGGAAACATTTGATATATTTTGGAACTGTTTTCAAATTAAAAAATATTTCTAATTTTTTTTTAAATTCTAAAATTCCTACATTTAAAATTTTCACAGAAATCTTTATAAAATATTTGTACTTTCTTGAAACTCTTCAAAACGCTGATTGAAGATTTACGTAAAATAGATTTTATTTAAAATAGAAGTTAAGGAATATCCATGCTCCTCTTGATCTATCAATAAAAAGTAAGAGGATAACTTATTTAAATGAAAACTTTCGTTTAAATCAAACTTTTATGCGTTCATGTATAAGATTTGATTTATAAATATGATTGAAACAAGTTTGAGTTTGTTTGAACAAAACAAATCGGTATCTCAGTGAGTGTTTTGAAGTTTCTTCAGCAGTGCAAACTGTAGAGTTTTGATTTTAGAATATACTATTCTTTTCTTAAGAGGCCTGGCCCCAAAGGAGTAAGCTCCTCGCAGCTCCTTTTTCCGGTACCTGCGACCGGCCACTCGACCAGCCCTACTCTCTCTTCTATTGTGAACGAGGAAAATCCCATCTGGTCGTTTTGTCTCGGAATTCCGATACGAGACGGATAAGAGACCGCACTTTCCGAGATTTTTCCGATACGAGACGAAACTGAGCGATACAAAAGCGAGACTGGAAAGTGAGTATCGTATCGGTATCGTATTAGTATCGAAAAATATCGCTCAGCGGCATCACTAGCTAGAATTCTTCTCTCAAACTTTTTCTACTGACGTATCTGTCGTCCTTTGGCTCAAAATTATAATATTCGACTTATTTATTTTCGAAGCATGAAGCCCAAAAAAAACTAGTTCTATCAAAAAACGTTTGGAAACAAAATTATAGATATTTTAAAGAGCATCACTTCTTTTTTCAAACTCCATTCATGTATCTATCGTCGTTTGGCGTAAAATTGGAGTATCAGATTGTTGAATAGCATTTTCGATGGATAAAATTATAACCGTTGGTTAAGAAATGCTGGTTAACAAACTCTTTTGTTCTCTTAGAACCTAAAAAAAGTGTGCCAAAGCTCGATTTGATCCGTTTATTTTTTCGAAAATGATCGTGTTAACGGACGGACAGCCATACGGATAGACATACAGACAGACGCAATCGCCAAAAGTTGATTTCAGGCTTCGAGGGGTCTTAAAACGTGGAGATGCGTTGAAAAACTATAGTGTGAAATTTCGGACAATTCTAATACTTTCTCAATCATAAATGATGAGAATGTAAGAAACCGAGTACAAGGAATAGGTATCTGGTAGATTTGAAAGAATGATTTATTGTCACAAAGAAAATTACCGTTTTACCAATTCTCCTTTTACGGAAAATTGTTGCCAAAGAGTTTCAGATATTATCTATCTAGAAAAGTCCGTAAGAAATTAACCATTTATTTTGATATCAACAAATAATATCAAAAAAACCCATTACTTTTTTCTTGAATTTGCTTTGAAAAATTGTCTTTTTCATCGAAAAACTGAAAAAAAGTTTGATAATGTATGTATGTATATATATATATATAAGCAACATATTGTTGACAAAATACGGCTGTTATCTGGCGCAAGGTGGAGAATACAGAAGAGGGAGAAATGGATCAGGGAGAATCAAAAGTTTCTCGCTGACCCATCTCGCCTCTTCAGTGAATATATATATATATATATATATATATACGTTATATATATACATTCAGAGATGTTCACGTTCATGAGTTGCTCACAATATTGCGTGAAATGAGAGCCCATGCACAAATGACAAAATGCCTCAAATTGAGTCACGTTTGATGAAGTAGGATTATTTTCGTTATGAAAGTGGGTTTGACGATTCAATGTGTGAGTACCCGCAGTGCCTCTTAAAGCCTTGAATTCCTTCTTTCCATTTGATAACGAATTGATGATCAAGTTCAGAAACGACAACATAAATAGGAAATGCTTCTAAGAAAGGTTTATTTAGAGCTTCGAGTGCTCGATAGTGTTTGGTCGCGATGTCGAGAATTTCTCCTTAAGCACAGGTTGACGTATTCTGACACGGTGTTAACTCAAAAATTGCACATATACGATTGTTAATTACCGCGACGGGATCGTCGTAATACATTTATAGAATTGACCAAGCTACTTGGTAGTTCGCATCTGTAGTTTCGAGGGATTCGACCTTTTCTGCTGACTTACCGACAAGACACGATCGCAAATACATTAGTTTTTTCGAGTCAGGAAATTTGTAATGACTGGGAACGGCCGATCTAAAGGTGTCGCAGAAACCTGGCTATTTCCCGTATGAGCCTTCGAATTTTAGTAGATCTGCTTTCGTTATTATATATTTCGAATCATTTCCGATAAAACCAGCGTTTAAAAGAGCTGCTGATTAAAAACCCGTGACCGCAATCGTTTCATTCGTATCAGCACGATTATTATTTTGAAGGACTAAATTAATTGGATCAGACTGAACAGACGAATTTACTGAAATCGCAAATTGCAGGGGCAGGAAATCTGTTTTATCACAGCTAATATGTGCGTTTGCCTTATCAAGTGTGAAACAAAGTTCTTCTTTATGGCTCTCTCTCTCGTTTAACTGTTTGGTAAAGCCTTTGTCTGTAACTATAGATTCTATTTCTGTTTGAATTTCTTTGTATTTATCGCGCAGTCTCTTTATTGCTTCATATTTTTCTATTTGTTTGCCTCTCAACTGTTCAGCAAGGGGCCTGTTTAAATATCCTTTCAAAAGATTTATTTTTCCCTTTAATGGAGCACATAATCGCACGAGTTTTTTAATTGGGTTTCGGCTTCTGGATTTATTTTACTAATATAAGATTACACTTCACGACCAAAATAAAATAATTGAATCAGATGACAGTATGAGGGATTCGAAAATTTATGATAGGATTGGTGAGTCAATTGAATAACATGACAGAGAGTTACGTTTCGTTGACAAGAGTAGACTACGTGGATCCTCGTCCGAATGAAGTCTCGCTCGCGGCCAGGGGTGAGACTTACAAAAACATCTCGGCTATATATTGGCTATGTCTTGAATGCAGACTCAGTCAAGATGAATTATTTTTACTCGGGCTATTCCTAATACGAGTAATGAGTCATGTCATAAAACTTTTACTAAATGAATATAAAAAATCATGTTATTTCGAAATATAAAAAATACTTCACTACTCTATACACTTAATATATCCTAATTTTTATATTCTTTTGTAATAATTCTCCTTCCGAATTATTTCCTTAATACACTTATTTTATAAAAATATCGACAAAAAACCGTATTAAATATAACAAAAAACCTCTCACATTAAAAATAATTAAATATATATCCTAATTTTTATTTTCATTTCAATAAACACTTTCTCGTATTGAATAAAATTATTGTTATCAACAACAACAATAAACGCATCAAATACGAGGGCTCTTTGATAAGTCAGTGACTTTTTGAACTTTTTTGCGCAGTAACTTTAAATGCACCCCTGATCCCGTCAGTGCCATATTTGAATAGACTACTGTTAAATTTTAAGCAAACTGGGTCATTTATTGTGTGTTTGATAGTCATTGAAAGCAGAGAGCCTCGTGAATGTTAACGAAAATGGAAAGAAGTGAATTTCGTGTGCTGATTAACCATTATTTTTTGGGTAAAAAACAATCACTGAAACCAAGGAAATGCTTGATAAATACTATGGGAACTCTGCACAATCAATTTGAATGGTTAAGAAGTGGTTGACTGAGTTCCGTTGTGATCGTACCAGCACAAGTGACGCCGAACTTTCAGGTCGCCCAAAAGAGGTCATCACGCCAGAAATCGTCGATAAAATCCAGTTTTCTGGCGGAATGAACGTTGTCAAGGTACCTCAAGTGTGACAACGACCTTAAAAATGTTGACCTTGAGGTCATCTTTCAATTTAAAGGTGAGAATGGTTTTTGAATCGGGAACTTTGATTTGGACACCGGATTCAAAAAAGGGAATAATTTAACGTTAAAATGTGACAACGGCCTTGATCTTAAGATCAATATAGATATCATTTCAAGGTCGCATTTTTTTCAGTTTCAAGCTCACAAACCCCAAGCCCACAAACCCTAAGATAACAAACATTATATTGTACCGCCAGCATTATCATTACCCGATAATCACCACAAGGAGGTTGCCTGGTCGGACTTCGAGTATCCTTTAGCCCTGAAAAGGGCTGGTTTCGTGTAAACTTACTAAATTCATGAGATGTTCAAAAGTTGCACCATTTACTTGTTGAAAAAGTTCGATTCGTCGATGGAAATGTCTTAGGGTGTTCAATAATGCTTCACGTAGAATGTTTAAGCACGCTGTCCTGATGGCGATTTTTATTTGTGGGGTTATCTACGAGATGTAGTTCACCGCACGAGACCTACTACGAAATAAAACATGATTGAAAGAATTAGGACAGCGTGCTTAAACATTCTACGTGAAGTATTATTAAACACCGTAAGACATTTCCATCGATGAATCGAACTTTGTCAACAAATAAATGGTGCAGCTTTTGAACATCTCATGAATTAAGTAAGTTTACATGAAACGAGCCCTTTTCAGGGCTAAAGGATACTCAAAATCCGACCAAGCAACCTCCTCGTGATGATTATCCGGTAATGCTAATGCTGGCGGTACAACATAATGTTTGTTATCTTAGGGTTTGTGGGCTTGGGGTTTGTGAGCTTGGAACTGAAAAAATGCGACCTTGAAATTATATCTATATTGATCTCAAGATCAAGGCCGCTGTCATATTTTAACGTTAAATTATTCCCTTTTTTGAATCCGGTGTCCAAATCAAAGTTCCCCAGTCAAAAACCATTCTCACCTTTCAATTGAAAGATGACCTCAAGGTCAACATTTTTAAGGTCGTTGTCACACTTGAGGTATCTTCGCAACGTTCATTCCGCCAGAAAACTTAGATAAACAGCTACCAGGCAGTTTTTTTTGCATTTGACCTTGAATGAACCTCATCAAGGTCACAAAAACAAACTTGAAAATATCATTTCAGACGTAAATTTCCCGCTCTTTCCGAATCCAGTGTCAAAAATAGGTATTCCTATTTAAAAAAAACAGCTGACCTTGAAAATACCTTCAAGGTCAAATTTAGGGTCAATTTTGAGGTCATCAGAAGATGTCCCCTTCAAACCCAATAACTTTGGTCTCCAACATATTTTCTGAAAAAGTCAAATTCAGAAGTTATCTACGTGGATTGATTGAAATGGGACACTTAGTAGGTCACTTTTTTGGCTCCGCAAACTTTTTCATTTGTGTGCCTGTAACTCGTGTACAAAATAGGCTATTTCATGCAGGAGTTGCAAAATAGCTATTTTTGCACCAACTATCCGAGAAGAATATTTAGCACTTTTTTATACTTTTTCACCAAATTTCCCATCCCGTATGGTGGTTTTCAGAAAAATTTGAATATAACGTTTTTGAAGAATTTTTAAGAATATCATTATTTTGTCGGTGTGCACAATTACTTATCTCTAAAGTGCGCTTGTGCGTACATTGTGTCGATTTGAAAAACAGATTCGTTTCAAAGTGCGAATTCGCCATTATTGTTCTCGCACATTCTGCTGGATTGAAGCACTTTGCATATCATTTAGAGGCATGGAAGTCCTCACTTTGGAGGTGGGTGTTAAACAGTACCCTTTAGTAATACTAACCCCAAAAAAGAAGCCAAACAGTAGCCTTGTGCAAAAAAAGTAGCAAGTAGTAGAGTATTACGAGGCCTAAATGGTTTGGATTCGAGAATTTTCTGTTTCAAAAATTTCTTTGCCCAGAATTTTAAAGTGTAGAAAATTTTATTTTTTGGGATTCTTCAGACGTTCCGCAAAAATAAGAAAAAAAAAACAAGAATACATTTGGAAAAAATAATCTCCGAAATGACAAAAAGCTGCACTAAGTTCAGAATTTTATCCCAGAGAGGACTCGGGAGTATCAAAAAAAAAAAAAAATATATATATATATATATATTCGGCTGGGAGTTGTCTGTCGGTACTGGGGCGGTACTGAAAATTGGTAATATGTCTCTACCGAAAGTCTGTACTGGCTAGGTACTGGCATTAGTACAAAATGTCACTCGGCTGGGAGTTGTCTGTCGGTACTGGGGCGGTACTGAAAATTGGTAATATGTCTCTACCGAAAGTCTGTACTGGCGAGGTACTGGCATTAGTACAAAATGTCACTCGGCTGGGAGTTGTCTGTCGGTACTGGGGCGGTACTGAAAATTGGTGATATGTCTCTACCGAAAGTCTGTACAGACGCCATACTGGCATGAGTACAAAATGTCTCTCAGCTGGGAGTTGTCTATCGGTACTGGGGCGGTACTGGAAATGTTTAAGTATGCCTGTACTGAAAGTCTGTACTGGCCCGGTACTGGTATTGGTACCAAAGGTAACTTGCCTACTGAAAGACCAATTTTAGGTTTAAAATTTATGATTATTATATATTGTGAAATATTGATTTGCATACGTACTCATTTCAAATAAGTGCGCGATCAACATCCAATGAGGCTGGTGATGCGACGCACGCGCAGTGCAGTTGGGGAGCCAAATTAGGAACACTGCCCTAAATTGCAGTAAGGTCTTTACATCTTCGAGGAATCTTTTCTGCACAGTAGCAAAAAGGAAGAAAATTTAAAGTTTTTTTTATTGTTTCAAATAACAATAGAAGTTGACACTTTGGATGGCAATTCGTCAGAACGGAGTCTGATTTTTGCCTTCGCGCGGGTGTTATAGTATCGAACGATCGATGGATCGACTTTTTAATTATCTACGGAATGCGAAGCCGAATTCGTCTCACAAGGTAAAATAATTTAAAAACCATCTGTCCTGAAGTTCTGAACGTTTACATGAACACAATTCCAGCATTTGGACTCAGTACTGCGGGTCAGTACTGAGCCAGTACCGCGCTAGCACTCGACAAAAATTTTTTATTCGGCTTTCGGCCAGCACTTGTACTCAGTACTGGAACAGTACTAAACTAGTACCGCACCCACGCTCGGCAAAACTCCTAAGTCTGCTTCTAGCCACACTTGGACTCCATACTGTGGCAGTAATGAACCAGTAACGCACCAACGCTCGGCAAAACTCCTTAACTCGGCTTCCAACCAGCACTTGGACTCCATACTGAGGCAGTACTAAACCAGTACCGCGCCAACACTCGGCAAAACTCCTAAGTCGGCTTCTAGCCAACACATGGACTTCATACTGGCACCGTACTAAACCAGTACTGCTGCAACACTCGGCAAAACTCCTAAGTCGGCTTCTAGCCAACACTTGGACTCCATACTGGGACAGTATTAAAACAGTACTGCGCCAGCGCTTGGCAAAACTCCTTAATTCGGCATCCAGCCAGCACTTGGACTCAGTACTGGGACAGTATTAAACCAGTACTGCGCCAACACTCGGCTTCTAGCCAACACTTGAACTTCATACTAGGGCAGCATTAAACCGGTACTGCGCTAATGCTCGGCAAAACTCCTTAATTCAGCTTCCAGAAAGCACTTCGACTCCACACTGGGGCAGTACTATACCAGTACCGCGCTAACGCTTGGCAAAACTCCTTAATTCTGCTTCCAGAAAGCACTTGGTCTCCACACTGAGGCAGTACTAAACCAGTACCGCGCCAACGTTCAGCAAAACTCCTTAATTCGGCTTTCAGCCAGCACTTGGACTCAGTACTGGGCCAGTACGAAACCAGTACTACGCCAACGCTCGGCAAAACTCCTTAATTCAGGTACCAGAAAGCACTTGGACTCCACACTGGGCAGTACTAAACTAGTACCCCGCCAACGTTCGGCAAAACTCCTTAAGTCGACTTCCAGCCAGCACTTGGACTCAGTACTGGGCCAGTACGAAACCAGTACTGTAACAACGCTCGGCAAAACTCCTTAATTCAGGTACCAGAAAGCACTTGGACTCCACACTGGGGCCGTACTAAACTAGTACCGCGCCAACGTTCGGAAAAACACCTTAAGTCGACTTCCAGCCAGCACTTGGACTCAGTACTGTGCGTTTACTAAACCAGTACCGCACCAACGCTCGGCACGGTACTGATTATTTTATATCATTAAGCCGTTTCCCTTTCGGGGTAGGCGTGAATTGCTCGGTGGTAAAGTAGTGATGTGTGGATAATTCGCAATCATCAAATTACAGTTGTTAACGCTTTGACCTTTAATTTTAAAGAGTCTGTCCACAAATGTGTGGAAAGTCTAAAGACCGAGCGCGTAGCGCGAGATAAATACATTATCGAGCGCGAAGCGCGAGAACCAACAGTCGCGCGCCATAGGCGCGTTCAAACTTGCGAACGAAGCGAGCCGCGCGCTTAGCGCGCAATAAGAATGTGCCCGTGCAGCGGGCATATTTTTTAATTTTGATGTATAGGTAACAATTTGAAACATTATCGATTAAAAAAAATCGAGTGAGTTCAAGAGACATCTAGAAGTTTCGAAAGGATTCAAACTTAATTTCAAACTTAATTTCAACCTTAATTTCATACTACAAATAGTTTCAAAAAAATTATGAGAAAATGTAGATTTTTCAAGATTTCGACATGAAACTTGGAACCTTTTTAAGGGCATGTAACAATTATCTGATTTATACTCTACCAAAATTTGTTTGTGGATTATACCGACTCCATACGAAAATCTATATACTAATCAGTTTTCACATGTACAAAAAAATTCCAAACACAATTTTTTATAATTGTGAAAAACTATTAGTACATAAACGTTCCTTCGTCCCTTTTCTTCAATTATCCATACTTTCATCTCGATATCTCATTTCGTGTGGAATTGGTATAATAAAACAAATTTTGGTAAGGTAGAAATCGGATGAGTGTTACATGCACTTAAGGATTTTGAAGGTTTTTAAGATAATAAAAAAAATTGTTACATTGTTTGTTGAGAATTCATCTTTCATAAGTGAAAACTCTACTATTTACGAGGAAACCTAGGTAGGTGTCCACCACCAATTTTCTTCATTCTGACATATGTTATAGTGCACGAAAAACTAAGCGACATGTTTTTTTCTTGTCTGCCTAAATCGAGTTTTTCCGGGTGAAACCCAATGAGAGATCAAAAATGTCATTTTCTCGAATTTTTCCAAAAAATTTTAGGGAGATGAACTACCCCAAAATCATTTCTGATTACACAGAAAATTGCGAAACAGGAGTAAATTTCAGGCCAAACAATTAGGAAAAAATATATGTTTCTCGCGATAATTGAATGAAGTTTACTTGCTCTTGCATTTTTGCGAAAAATTATTTTCTAGGGGGTAGCTACCCTTAAATACATTTTTTATGTTTCTCTAAAATAAAGCAGATTTTTTAAATAAATCCAATTATAAAAGTGTCCTTATAGTAAGACATGAAAGATGTGATTTTTTCAAATTTTTCGAAAATTTTTCAGAGGGGTGAACTACCCCAAAATTATTTTTGATTACACAAAAGTTGCCAAACAGTAGTAAATTCAGGCCGAAAAATTTTGAAAAAATATATGTTGCTCGCGATAATTAAATAAAGTTTACGTTTTTTTGAACTTTAACGAAAAATTATTTTCTAGGGGGTAACCGCCCTTGATTACATTTTATTATGTTTCTCTAAAATAAAGTTCTTTCTCCAAACAAAACCAGTTAGAAAAATGTTTTTATAGTGAGATATGAAAGATGTGATATTCTCAAATTTTTCGAATAATTTTTAGGGGGGTGATACACCCTAAAATTATTTTCAATTGCACAAAATCACCATAAGTGCAGTTCACTGCTGGCATGTTTCCATAGAATTAAGGAGAAACATACAAACAATTATTTGTACTTGCGAGTGGTTACCTGTCCATTAAATAATTTTTCGTGAAAATTCAAAAACACGTAAACTATATTTTATTATTACGAGCAAAATATATTTTTCCAAATTTTTCGGCCTGAATTTACTACTGTTTGGCAATTTTTGTGTAATCAAAAATAATTTTGGGGTAGTTCACCCCCTAAAAATTTTTCGAAAAATTTGAGAAAATCACATTTTTTCATCTCGTGAGTAGAGATGCACGCCGAGACGAGAATTTCTCGGATCTTGCCTGATATTGCCCTTATCCGAGATAATTTTGTTGTCTAGGACTTTTGGTTTTCAATTGTTTAATCTCATCCCGTCCCGACTTCAAAATGCAAGGAAGATCGGGCACGATTCTCGATAATGTTTATAATTTTAGTTTGACATTTCACGTAAATCTAAAAAATAAGGTAGCAGAATTTGAACATTATGGAAATGGATTCACGACGAATAAGAAGGCCGAAAAGATATATATATATATATATATATATATCCCACTTCTGACACCTTCGGCTTCGGTATCGATTCCTTTGGAATAGAACTGAAGGGCGTATGACGAAGCCACCGAACGCGTCCAAGGGTTGCGGATAGAGGGTCCCTTTACCGAGGGTTTTAGCTGAATATGGTTACAATAAATAATAAGCAGTCGCAAACAATTGTCCAGAGATGGTCCGGAAGGAATAACTTCTAAGCGCAGGCTTAGCAACCGTGACGAAAGCTGAATGGCACCTGGGTAAGGTGTCTTAAACGGTGAGTCTGGAATACCGGGCATCTTTTCAGAGTATGCAGCCTTATCCTTGCACGCAGGGCTCTACAAGGATGGACGAACCCTCTCCCTAGCTGCTTGTGGAAACAACAAAGGTACCACCAAAACACGAAAAAGTTGTAGATGCAGTTCAAAATGATCTAACGCGCAGAGCACCCGACAGTGGGTCGGCAAACAATGCCGATCATCCTAGAGTTCGGGGTGATGAAAATAATTCAGATGGAAACACGGCGACGAACCGGCGAAACGCCCACATTGAGTCCACGAATCAACTCGAGGATGACTTGCTAGACAGCTACGATGCCAGCATTATTCCTGTTCATCGAGGCTTTATAGCGCGTATGCATACCTTGTGGTGCCAAATACACAAAAAGCACGTTTCGCTTCAATCCTTGCGAAATCAACGTGCCTACCTTTAAAAAAATGGATATGTAAGCAGAGAACTTCCCTAACCCCTGCTTGATCAAGCTGCAGCCAAAGATGAGAAAGCGGCAATAATACCAACCGCGGAAAGCAGGCACCTTCTGAGAGATGATCACGATTTCAGGACAGGAAAAAACAATAACATGCAAGTTCATCCTAAGCCTCAAGATCTGGCTGAAATGGATGCCTCCATTCTTAGAGAAATTTTGCAAGAGTCCGACTGCGGAACCATCAATAATTGCTAAGTTCATGGTGCTGCGAAAGCTTTGGCTGATTCAAATCGAAGGCTCAAGCCGACGATGGATCAAAACACCAAAAAACGCTTGCATCAACTGAACAAGAAGATTGGATGGGCAAGGCAGAAAGCATCCTGTGTTCAATGTGTGATTGACTACATAACATCTGGTAGACCATTCGCGGAAAGGGTTCAAAAGTTTTCTCAAGAACTAAGGATCTTGAATCACACACTGAACAATTCCAAGCTGCTGACAATCAAGCAGCGTATTGTTGACAAGATGCGGCTGTTATCTGACGCAAGGAGGAGAACACAGAAGGGGAAGAAATGGATCAGGGATAATCAAAAGTTTTTGCTGATCCATCTCGCCTCTTCACTGCACACCCTGTTTCTCTCAGAAATCCACCCAAGAACAATGAGACAGAGACTTTTTGGAGAGAGATATATAAGATCAAGAAAACACTAAAGCTGAAAGAAAATACTGACAATAACATCCGCTTCAAGAAATTTTGCGAGAACCTCATAGAATCTGAGGAGGAATGTCCATCAATCACTGCTGAAGAGGTGAAAAAAGCACCTAGAGGCACGAAAAACTTCTATGGTGCTGGACCAGATTGTATCAAGAACTTCTGATAAAAGAAGTTTACTTCCACACACCAACATTTGGCTCGCATATTTACCTCATATTTAACGTTGGAGACGCCCATTCCGCAGTGGCTGGTGTTAGGACGCACTATACTCCTACCAAAAAAAGGCAACTTGTCAAACCCAAAGAATTATTGGCCAGTAATTCGTTTGAACACACTGTATAACATCTTTATAGCTGTCCTAAACAACAGGATTGTTCGGCGAATTGAGCCTGTGTGGCGTAAGATGTACGAACAATGTGGCTCGAAAAAGGTGCCCTTTTTTTCATTACACTTCTGCCTCTATCTCTCGTACTATGAAATTCTTCTGGGCACCTTTGTGGCGACACTAACCAGCGCGAGCATAAGGTCACTCATGTATTTTATATTTATGACCTGAAGATCTATGCCTCTGGTAAAGGCAGACTTTAAACTGCCATGAATATCGTCGAGAAGTACACAGGAGAGATTCGGATGAACTTTGGATTGGATGAATGTGCAAAAATTCATCTGAAGAAAGGAAAGATTGTTGGCGTTCCCAAGGACCCTGAGCTTGTGGATATAAGTGCTATTAGACACCACGCATTCGAGCGTGACCGCGCTTAGAGTAGGGGTTTATGGCTTCTTGGAATTATACTCCCCTACAGCCCCGAAAGCGGCATTGCTCGGAGTTTGGACTGTATCAAATTTGACGAACAAAAGTTTCTCCGTGTACTTTCAAAATTGATCTATTCCAAAATAGATTTATTGTTACTGAAAGAAAACTACCCGTTTATAAGTTAGGAGTCGAGAACTAAACACGCGAGGAGATTTCGCGCAATACGACTAAACATCCCCCCCCCCCCTGGAGCTGATAACGCATGACCTATGGTCTGTGCAGCAAAAGTGTATAACACTTTTTTTGGTGTAAATTTAATTTGAAGCATTTTCAACATATTTTCCTTGAATAGATTGTGTCAGATTCCTATGGGAGCTATCATGGGCAGTGTAAAAGTAAACGAGGAACGCTGATACTGTTCTTCGATATACTTCTTATGAGGATCACTGAGCAGGCTGAGCAATAAATACTCACAGTTCAGCTGGGCTTTGCTGGATACGGTACGAAGGCTGAGAGAGAGTGCAAGAGGGGGTGAGGAAATGAAGAGGAGTGGAGAAGGGAGAGAAGAGGTGGCAACACCGTGCGGTGTGCGGTGAAGCGGACTCGCGCTCGTGTACGCATGCAGAGTACGCAAACCGAACGTATGTGTGTAAAGTAAGGAAGAGCAAGTGGCAGAAGCAGGTTCGGGCGTGCATGTGGCGCGATAGCGTTCTTTCGGTGCCTTTTAACTACATGAATGAGAGATTTCGTTTCGATTCATGGAAATTTGATTTTTCTGATACGATTAATCGACTTTTGGGGGCGAATTGGAAATTAGGATATCGGAGATAACATGGGGTAATATATGAGATATTCAAATCTTCCACGTGGATTATCCTGAGAAATTAAAGATATCCCATAATTATAAATGTCCCGCAGGACATTCTGGGAGATTGGTGGGATCTCCTGCCAATATTGCGAGCAATACTGCTTGCTTTGGGGTTTTGTAGTTTGTCTCTTGAGATGATTTACGGTAAATTTATAAGAACTTGCTTTTTAATATCCTTCCATACATTTTTCATTTTCATTTCCACAAAATATAAGTATTGATAAAATATAAAAAAATATAAAAAATAAAATGATCAGTGTGGGATAACTAAAATAAATAAATGTTGTAAAGTGTAAACTAAAGTAAAATAATCAAATCCTACAAAAAATAATAATAATCGAAAATGACTGACAAAAATACCTACTGTATTTTTGGGAGCGAATTAGTTTTCTATTTATTAAAACTTTTAATAAACGTAATATTCCATTTGTTCGAGAAACGCCCATCCCGAAAACACTGCACGACTGCTAGGCAGGTTTGTTTGGCTGAACCGGAGTATCACTCCGCATGTACTTACATGTAGTGTAGGCATGTAACTATGCATCGATGGCTTCTGTGGCTTTACCCCTCTGCCAACTCCCGATGCACGCGTACCGAACTGCACCAATACAAAACCCCGTGTCACGCATTAAAACATTTTCCCGAAAAAACCCCTCAAATATAAATTGATACGAATTTCATAATTGAATTACAGCCGAGGTTACAGCCGTTATATGTTCATGCAAAATTATTTAGACAAAAATAAACTGTCTGATTTATTATTAGAATGGTTATTAATATTATCAATAATGAAAATTTGCAGTATAAATGATCAATTTAATTAATATTCTAAAGATATGGATACATAATTTGTGGATTTTTGTCACAGTACAATTTTTATTTTTCTCACAAACCTTTATGGGAACTGTTCCCAAAATGATTAAATAGTAGATGAGAATACCCTATTATGAGACAGTTTCCAATTTAGTGCTACTGTTGAATCGCGCTTCTATTAGTATTTTTCTTATTGGACATTAAGAACATTACGCCTATATTGAGTCGAAAATTGTAAGGACTGCCTACCCAATTCAATGGCGGTATCTGCATTCGTATTTCGAACGGTTCATCTGTCACTTTACAGTTTACACCAAAGTTTAGCAAAAGTCATAAACGCCTACCTTGCTGTTTAGGCTTAAAAACATCTATTGTATACAAAATGTTACGTAGTAACAATTATTTTAATTTCTAATATTCTTTTAGAAAACTTTAAGTTTGAGAAAAGGGCAAATAATTCAATTAATTGTCCTTGTGATAGGTGCTCTCGGAGGTGCGAAACTATCACTGGTTCGTAACCTTAAAGCCATACCCGCAGGCCAAAAATATGCCACAGCACTTGCAAGATGGATGCAGAAAGCTGTCTTTCTTGGGTCGCTTCGTGTCATCAAAACACACGAGGGTTTAGCCAGCCTGTCGTTGTGATTTCGTCGTGTCCTGTGACCACCCATCTCACGGTTGTGGGACGTGGCCATGAGTGGGACTTACCGCGGTCCTACTTGGTTGTTAACCTTATTTTTTAATTATATATAATAGTGTATATATAGAGAGAGAGGGGGGGGGGCGTTGAAAGTGTTTAAAGTCTGTGATAAAAGTGAAGTACGATTTTGCATTATGGTCTATAAAATATATGCACGAAATCTGCTTTATATGCAGTTTACACTTAGAAAAATGGAGTACACCATATTAATCCTGGATTTAAAAAATCGGGATAGCAATCTGCAGATATTGAGCCGTAAAATCTAAATATTAAGTTTTATAATTTAGGATGTAAAAAATTAGCATCCAGCTTGTACACGGATTAATATCATAGATTGATGTACCAAATTTGAAAATCCAAGATCATAAACGATTTAATACGTTTTTTTTTAGTGTATGTGTACACTGAATTCGCATTTATCTTAAAATTCATAGAATCATCAACGCTATAATAATTCTAAATTATACTTGTGCGAATTTAAAAGTTTCGGCTTTGTGGAAATTAACGTTGAATTAGAGATTGAGATTTTTTTTTTAAAGAGATGTCTATATGTTATCATCTATTAAAGGAAATTAGGTCAGGAATATGTATAACTTATCATAATTAATTATTACAACTAAGATATTTTTGAAATTTAATTAACTTCTAATTGCGTAGTAAAAACATTGAAATCAAATAAAAGTTGTAGCATCTGGACTAATTTTTTCAGAACACCGTATTTTTCTCTACTTCAAAGGTGCGACAGTGGCGAAATGTGCTCAAAAACTCGCTTTTACTAAATCCGAAGCTAAATCTATACATAATATTGTGAGAAATTGGATCTTATTATGCAATCCGTATTACTGAATCCTTGAAAATGATCCTTTTTTTATTTGGTCGATTCGTTCAATCGTGAATTTTGGAAGAACTATTGGCCCTATTTGAAAGGTGGCAGCGGCGGGATGCGCTCAACAACTCGCTTGTACTAAACTTATTGTAAAAATTTGTATGTAATTATTTAATGTGTATATTATGTAAGCCTTGATAATAATTATTTCTCCTTTCATTTTCTTGACCCGTTGGCTCGTGCAGTTGCCAAAAATACTGTTTGGAAAACATTAATGGGTACGGTGAAGAAGACACTTGCGGTAGTGGAAATGTTTTGTAGACTGTATATTGTGCACTATCCATAATCCCGCACGAGCCTAGAAGCTGTATTGCTCTTGTTGTTCACGTGTATATGCAGTTGATACTAATTCATTATTGTCTCGACGATGCAATGTAGCATTCTCGTTCCCTGGGTAGCATGTTGTATGTTGTACGAGGAGATGCGGTCTGCATCTACTTGTTTACCCCACGTATATAACTTAATTGGCGCGGAGGCGACTAGTTTCAACACGATTAATCACGAACCAATGCAGTGAAAGGGGAAGTCGCTGTATAGATTTGTCGAAGCGAGCCACGACTCGGATTAAACCGGATTAAACTCGATTGTATTTTTATTTGTGGCCTCTCAGTCCTCTCATTCTTCATCTCCCTCTTTTTCATTTTTTCTGAACACTTCTCCATTATTTTTAAACAATATTGCATAAAAGTTAAATTAAAAATAAAAGTTTCACTTATCAGTATTGCGGAAGTTATTTAGAAAGTGGAACTTGTGGTTACAGTTACTTAATAATAAAAAAACTCGTTAGAGAGTAAAAACTAAAGTTTTTCTATTAACGACCGAGGGGATGCACCACTTTCACACGATTTTCTGGTTGTATTATAAACGCCATTTCTAAAGCGAGGCAATGTTTATTTGAGCTACAACAAAGAACTGATAACAAATTTATAAATGAATGAATTTATGGTTGATTATGAACCAATCTATTTAGATTATTACATTTTCCAATTAGGAAAAGAAACAATAACAAATTTAATGTATTTCTAACATTGCTGAGAGCTTAGTTGTGATTTTCAAATTTTTCATTTTCACAAGTTTTTTAGTGATTATATCAAAAAGTAATGTAACTTTTATTCAATCCTAGCCGATTCTGTGTATTGTTTGGAGTTGATATAGAGAATATGATACGTTTGTGTGAAATGTTTTTAAATGTTACACTTCGACATCGGTTGAAGCGTTCGCCTAGGTTGCTGTACCTTGGACACGGTCATCTCCGTTACTTATGATATATTCCCTGCTTTTTCAGGAAACCGCCGGATGAATTTTTTGCAAAGGATCTGATTTGAATTCACGTTAGCAGCTCTTAGAGATAGTTTTGAATTCTAACTTATATACCTGGTGTTGTTCGAGGTCAGCTTCTTTGACATTTCGAGTAATTAGTTTGACGTCACTAATACTTTACCTTCCAGACGCTTCTTGCTAATACAAGGGACACAGGCTGATATTACTATTGACATTCAAGAGAGGAGAAAATTGGTAATTAATCAGGATTGTTAATGACAAAATTCAATATAAGACAAACGATAATTGTACAATGATTTTTGCGAGATACCTTGTGAACCGTGAATACCTCCAATTTCTTCTCGATCTTTCATACAAATTCTACACTTTTTTTGTCGGTATGTGAAGTCTCCTTTTGATGATGGTATAAGAATTAATTTCGTGATGTTAATCTTCTTGTTATTGTCTCCAATAACAGGTGCTGCTTTCGTTAGTTCTAAATGTAGAGGTAGCTCATAAATAAGCTTTGTGGTATGTGGGTTGACTAAAAGAATAGCTAAAATTTGTGACTGTGTTTTTAAAATTAAAGTTTATATACGCATGGCCAGAGTGGGTTTTAAATATTTTCTGAGTTACGGATATTAAATGAATATGATTGATTTGGTAATCTGATTTTTTGTCAAGTGTTATATCTAGTACGAACCGTGAAGATTCATTCCTTACCATGATCCTTGAAGTTCATAATTGTGCCAATTTGTCGATACTGACTATTGGTCCTGGAGTAGGAAACATGAGTTCGGGAGCATGGTCTTGTACATGTCGATATACAACCTACTTGGTTGGTGGTTAACAGAGAGGAATATAGATGTCCTTTTCTAGCGTCGCATGTGGGAACAAGGAGCTGATCAGCTGAGCTTGTTTGTCTACCAAATCCGTCCCCCATCTTTCTCAGCATTTGATTGAAAGTGTTTGTCCAGCTTGTTTATGCAATATATTATTTAATTTGATTGAACGTCACTGCAATAATATTTAACTCAAGTTCAAACTGATTCGGCTGTCTTGATTTCCTTCACTCAAATGTATATGCTCGAGATCAGCTTTACAAGCATGGGTTTGTTCCCCAATAAGGTGATATAAATTCTTTTGCGGATTATTCATCCCGTTGACTTTTGCGTCTAATAGTTGCTCATCTCCATCGTCGACAAGTCCTGCGAAAGATCTTATTATTCCTGGCAAAAATGTTAGCATCGAAAATGCTTGCCGTTGTCTGATGTTCTTCGATAGGTCTTGTAGATAAAGTTTTTTATCCTATGTTTTCGTTTTTTCATCTAAAGCCAAACGTCCTTCAAACAATTTTTAGCAACATCACGTTTCCTAGTTAATTGGTAAGTTTCGGAGATGTTGATGCAGTCTTTGCCGGGTGTCACTTCGCAATTGTCCAGTAGAAATTTGTTTCTGTATCCATATACCTCGAGGAAATTCAGATATTTTTTAACTTGCATGAAAATGGTGAGTCCCCCGAAAACTAACGCTCCTTCCTATGGGACCCTGCCTCTCTTCGTAGATTTTGGTAATGCTGGTGAGGGAAGTGATCATGTACAGATGTTCGGTCTGCCCAATGGAAGGTACCTGCACGGTTCTTCCGAACAATAATTCGAAGTGTGTAAACTGCCTCACTTCATGAATCGAAGTATTATACGTAAATATAGCGAATGGAACCAGTCTCTCCCAGTCCTCATAATCGTTCGCGTAATGTTTTCTGAAATTTTTTAAAACTATATGGCTTCTCTCCAGGGATCCATTCGCTTCAAACTGAACAAGAGTGCCTGCCTTCACCTACACTAAGGAAGACTAGGAACTACATCATCACATGACGATCAGGATCCTTAACTCATAGGCGGAAATACCATTCAGCATATTGGTAATGGAGAAAAAAGTAAGTATATACATAATTTAAGACAAGTAGCACACGACAATTACCTGTCGAGGGCCAGCCGAGGGAAAGCCTAGGTTTTCTACCTAGAAAATCTGGCTGCGGCCTCGTAAGAGCCAATATTTAGTTTAGGCATAAAGAGACAGTTTCTACCCGGGATGTAGTATGTATGTAATGTAATTATTTTGTAAATTATCAAGATAAATAAATAATAGATTTTACTTACCAGGTTGATTCATGGCTTCCGCAATTTCTCCCCACACCTTCTCTCTGATGTTAAGGTGCCTGTAGAATTGGTTTTTTGCATCGATTACAGTACCTACTGATTTTGAACAAGGAATTTTAAAAAGAAAGAATTCGAGAATAATTAAAATATAATAATATATATTCTTCGTAGTTAATGTTGTGATTGGCTTTAGGATACAGAAATAAGAAATGCTTGATTTTTTACAAGTCAAACAGATGTTTTGACCCAGGTGGGGATCCTCATCCGTGTTTTATTCTTGAAAAATGATTTTACATGGTATAATGTGAACATTTTTTTGCAAGGTATGCTTATAGGGGCTGTTGAAGTATTTTTTTTGGTATGATAGAAATTATAATTTATAATTGACGTAACAAAATCTTGGATTTTTCACTATTATATTTATGGCCTAGCGTATATCTAAATTTGCTAACAATTTCTGAGTAATTTATGTACTGAACAATTGTTTAATTGATACAAAATTTTAATTAGGTTAACGCGACTCTCATCTTTTTTAAGGACAAGCTCTTTGGTACACATATTAATTGACTTAGTTCGAAGTGACATAATTAAAATATTGTTCTACAGAGAAATGGGTTCGGAATATTCTTAATGAGTAAATTTTAAAAAATCTACATTTATCAAATTTCGATTTTCATCAATATAGTCACCAGATTTTTCTGTCTTTAGATGTAAATCAACCGACAATATTATCAGCGCAGATTAACCTTGTATAAACAATCTTTTTTGACTTAATTTTGGTAGAAAAGTCTGTTTGACTTGTAAAAAATCAAGCATTTCTTATTTCTTGATCTTGAAGCCAATCACAACATCAACTACGAAGAATCTATTAATCTAAAGGATCAATATAACTCCCCGCATTAATTATAATAATATAATTCTGCATTGGATCAGAGTATTTTCTGGGGAAAAATTGAATAATTAATAATAGTTTTATCAATATTAGGCTTATTATTGGCTGATTCATATTTCCACATGACTTTCCCTTCAGTTCATCTTTAATTATTGATAGCACATTATTAAATTGTTGAATATTCAACCGGGAAAATTTTCGGAACACTGCGTCGTCATTGAAAAGATGAATCTATGAGAATCTTTTGGAACCCCTCAAGATCTCTTGTCGAATGCAAGTCCTGTGGTTCATTCCGAACTGCATTTTATAATAAAATTCATGAAAGATCTTCCTCCTCGCCAAGGAAATTGAATAATAATTTCAGTCATTCTGCCATGGCTTACAACAACCTACTGCCGCAGACGATGATTCTGTACTGATTATAGTGGGTGTAGTCGTCGCATCGGAAATCAAATATGCGGCTTTGGCTGCACGGCCGGATTCGCAGGAATCCGGCCGTGCGGCTAGCTTCAAATCAGCCGCAGTATTCGAACTCCACTTTAAGAGCAAATTGATGCGCTATTCGGAAAGGTACGGGTTCCATACCAGGTACAAACACTAAGGGGCCTTATCAGCATTATAAAATGGATGGGCAGTTTCCGGCCGCACGGTTGAATATTTTTGTCTGCTTTTTGGCATACCTCATCTACATATGGGTCTCTTTTGCTGCTAAGTTTCGCTTTTTTGAAAAAATGTTTATATTTGAAGTTATAAACAAAACGAAAAGAACAATAGAAAAAAGATGCTGTGAATCTCAGTACTAGCTCAGTCTGTATTTTCGAGATCTATCCAATCGACCTTCCTCAAAATTAGGAGGCAGACTCCCCGGAGCGCGAGTGGAGATTCGGGAAGGTCCATTAAGGTAGCACCTCCACAATCGAATTTTAGAATTTTTCATAGCTCAGAATTTTGGGCTTTTTTTGGGCCCCAATAAAAATTTTTGGGCTCCTTTACTTTTTCCAAAAAATCAATTTTTTTGTGGAGGTGCTAGCTTACATTAAGCGTAGAAAACTGATGACGTGAAATACCAGGTAAATTACCGTAGAAAACCAAGTAAATTACCACGAGTATTTTACTTACCCAACCCTGGTTATATCTATTCAACTTTTTTTACTGGGCTTACAATATATATCAAAATCCATTGAAATATTTTAAAAGCCATTAAAAAAACCTCAAAATTCCTTAAAATTCTGTATAATATTCGTAAATGCTTTTAAATTACGTTAAGTCTTTTGAAATCTCACGAAATCCTCTAAAATACGTGGGTATACTTTGGAACCTTTTGAAATCTTTTTTAATCCTTTGAAATCTCTTGAAATCATCGAAATCCCTTTTATTCTCTTAAAATCCGTTAAAATATTTTTAAATCTTTGCAAGTCCTTTGAAATGCTTTGAAATCATTTAAAAATACTTTGGTATCACATGCAATCCTTTCAAATCCTTTGAAGTTCCGTGACTTATTTTGAAAAATTTCGAAGTCCCTTAAAATACCTTAAAATCTCTTCAAAACCTTTGACATTTATTGAAAATCCTTGTGATCTAATAAAATCACTAAAAAGCTATTATAAATTTGTTTTAATTCTTTGAAATACTCTGCTGTCCTTTGAAATACCTTAAAATAAACATAAAACCATTAAAAATTTACGATTAATGATAAAACACGCTAAAAATGTAAAAAATAGCAAGTGAAACAAGTAGGAGACAAGCCTTCGCAAAAATGATTGGCAGCAATTTCAATACGAAGACAAAACGTTTCATTTCGCTGTCAATAATTTTTCGCAACAATTCCAGTCGATGCTTATTTTTCTCAGGATAATTTACCGCCTGTTTCTGTTCTTATCGGAAACACGCTACTTTATCATCGTCATGTTCATTCGCGGTGACGGAACGGAACTTATAAAGTGAGTTGAAAAGCGAAGTAGAAAGTTTCTTTGCTGACAGGAGGAACTTTTTAAAATTGCAACGCTCTTCTTTGCCGACAGCTGAGTAAAAAGCTAGCTCATGTGTTTCTCATTTTACACACACTGCTTATTAGACCCTGTTTTGACCCGTTCCAACGATACTATTGTGCTGGTGCCACTACACTGACTACACTACACTTTGCCTTGCGTGTAGTGTAGTAGTAAGCGCAAAAAATAGGTACAAAGGTAAAAAATATATACAAAGATACGCAAGAATTACTTATTTCCATAAATGTCTTCAAGAGGAAGTCGGAAGGTAGAGCGGAGCACGTTCCCCGCGTTCGTAGTCGAAAAATATTAGGGTAGTCATTCTTTGGAACGCTGGTTACCTTTATTTTATAACAATCTTAGAGAAACCTCCGTGATTCTACTTGTGCACTTCTTTTCAATTTGTAGATCGTTCTACAACTTTCATACTTTCATTCACTGTTTTCCTCATTTTTAACATGTCTCTATCAATTTATGAAAAACTGAGTTATTTAAAGTGAGTGCATTATGTCACATGTAATCTTTGCCATTTTTAAACTAAAATCTACTATAAAACAAAATTATTCACACAAGAGGAAAAATTCATCAATATTTCCCAACATAATTGAAACCGTTTATCAAAAAGGGGTCTAACTACTAGACTAGAACCTCGTAAATTTGAAATAATAATCAAATAGTTATTTTCAAACAAGGCTAATAAACTCTTATATATCACGTTTACTGGTTTTCTTGATTTGAAATGAAATCGAGAAAAACATTTCTCACAGAGGAAAAGGGATTTATCCAATTTTTGTAATCCTTTTCCACGTCATCGTCGACAATGACATACAGGTCATGATTTAATTGGTATTTTTCCTTGCTGAAGGGTATTTTCATTAATTGTATTTTTTATTTTATCAAATTTTTTTCCTTCCACGTGGTTGAACTTATTTTCATCTTTTTGATTAGGCTTCCCTCATTTGTATCGTAAAACTTATATTTTAAACTTTAATATCTGCGGAAATTTTCAAAATTACTTAGATCACTTATCGACAATCATCATACTTTTTAATAAATTTGAAGATTATGTAGAGATAATTCACGTAGATTTATTGCAGTATTCAATAGAGGACCTGTAATAGGTTCTATTTGCGGATTTACTCTCTAAATCCGAATTAGTAGAAATTTTACTAATGCAATTAGTAGCATTGTATCTGACTGTTGAATTAGTAATTTTAAGATTAGCACCTGCTCCCGGCGAAATCCTGCGGTTGTCCTTATGACAAACTTTTAACTATATATATATATACATATATAAATTGTTATTTCCGAACTTGTTGATATTTTTCGGAAACATCAAAATTTGACGTTTTTTTAAACAACTTCTAATAAAATTAACACATAGTGCCTTTCATTTATTCCCATAAAACGGGTACTTTTATCACCTTTCATGCAGTAATTAAAAGAAAATTTACAGATTCTTATTATTAAAACTAGGGTACTTGTTCAACCTATTGTAAAATAGATGTCTGGAAACTTTTTGAATAAATTTAATAGGCCCCAATTATCTAAAAGAGAAGACGTAATTTTAGTATTTATGGAGTAAAATTGGGCAATTTAATTTTGAGATTGGGTCATGGTTCCAACGCTCTTATGGTTTATTTAGCCTGCACTTAACTGATATCAGACTTGTGGTATATAATGGAGTATTCTATCATTACGTCACACTTAGTCGATAATGGCAAATGTGGTGGAACCTTAAAGCATTGTTTGTATGGAGTTTCGGTAAAATATTGTTTTTCGTGCATAAGCGGTGAGAAAATTGTGCTTTTTTTCTTTTCATTTTCGCAATCCGACAAAAAACAAAAATAATATCCAAAATTTAAGGGTGGGTTGACGTTAGAACCATGGCTGTCATGATCCGCTCTGTTGGAACCCTGGGCACCACGACCTCAAATTTTAGACGTTACATTGTTTTCTGAGATTTAAAAATCATAAATGGACTAAATACCAATCCACAGTTGCAAACATAATTCTTGTACTTGAAAAGCAGAAAGATAGCACATTTTCTCACCCTTTATGCACTGTAAACGATATTTTACTGAAACTCCATATAAAAAACGCTTAGATTCGACCATATGACGTTCCCCTACTATATTTGATTTCATCGACTGAGTGTGACGTAATTATAGAATACTATATCCTCAATCTTCGAGTAGTATGTAATGCTTCGAAGCTGAACGAAAGTTTACCAGTATCAGCTGAAAAATAGAAATCCCTTTGAATTTTAAATGGATCGTGAATAGGACGTGGAAATGAACTCATGTCCATCGCTAGAGAACAGAGCAATTGTTTTATTATAACTGGACTAAAAACTGGTTTAATAATCAGAAGCGCTACTTACTCCAGACTACAGAATTTACATCTGTCTGGACCATATTAACGTATAGAACAATACCCTGCATGTTGTAAATACGTTGAGTTGTTCACTGAAAGTTGAGACTAATAAGATTTCCGCGAAATGCTCGGATCATTATTTAATAGTTTTCAACGGAAGAAAAGCACTTTAGAAACTCACAGTAAATAACAGCACAAGGAGCACAAGTAATGGAGCTTTCAAGCGACGGGTATAACCTTCCGATAACCTCTTTTCACCTGGAGTGATTTAAACTAAAATGAACACGTAATACTACAAAACGCAGAATATTTTAAAAGCAACACCTTTCATTTTTAAAACAGAACTCGGATCCATTAAGAAAGTGGAGTAGCTAGCTGCTAGCAGGTCCAAGCAGAACAGTGAGTCTTGCTGAGAATGAGCAAATGGAGCAAGACGAACAAGCTTTTTTTTCGTAGAGTGGAAATGATATCGAAGTTCTTAACCTACAAATTCTTAATGTCATTCAACATCTTGAGTTCTTTGGAAATAGGAGCTTTTGCAAAAAAGATTAACAGGAGAGGAAAAGATGAGTTGTGGTAGTCGCAGTCAGCTCACCTCTGAAGCGGCGTTGCATCCAGCGAGGATCACGAATGCGCTCGCTAAAATCCAATATATCCTTGGTTGCATATTGAATCCTTTTATGTGGGGCTCACTTGACCTTTACAGGTTCCACTTTTACGATCAAATCCAATCAAAGACCCGCGGCCCGGTAGGAAAACCACCAAAAACCACAGAGCAACGATCTGAACACTCTATACTGATCGATGAACCGCGAGACACTGAGGGCGCGACACCAGGTCTAGCCACGCGCAACATGATCCAACAAACTATGGTCTCGCCACGCGCATCTAAGAAAAAAGTGAACCAATCAAATGGTTCGCAGGAATTCGTACGGCGACCTCCATTTTAAAAAACCCGCAAGCGGGAAGTTTAAGGCAGGTTCAAGGCTGCATGTATTGAAAATTTTTTTTCTGGGTCGCAATTTCATATGTATGCTTTGAAATCACATCAAAAATTTGTAGCAAAAAGGTGCGGTACAAAAACCACCCCTAACAGTAAATAAAAATCGAAAACCACCCCTAGCATAAAGACATTTTTTTTGCAAAAATATACAAGAAAAATCGCTGTCTTTGTCGATTTTACGTCTATTTTTGCGTTTTTTGGAAAAATACAAGCTAACTTGGGTATTTGGATCCCGGCTTCGGATTCAGCGACCCCAAACGCATATAGATATGTTGGTGTAGTCCGCTGGGCAGACCACTTTTTTTTGTGTGCTGGTGTAATTGAAACGTTGAAGAGCATAGAAAAGTGTAGCTGTGCTGAAAACTTGACACCTCATCCCTCAATCTAAATTATAAGTAATAAATCAAAACGCACTGATTGAGAAATCTTATTAAATTTGAACAATAAGCCTTACTAAATGAATTAGGCTAGTTTTAGCCATATTTGGCGCAATAAAACATGATCAGAAATTTTTTTAATATTCCTTTTCATCTTTCATTTCAATTTTCGATCATCCCAAACCGATTTTTTTTTCTCCCAGATATCGCAAATTCACCATTTCAGTTCCGCAATGGAAAACTATCAAAGAAGGCAAAGAAAAAACTGAAATGGTTAGTGTGTCATATCTCGGAGAAAAAAATCTGTTCGAGATGATTAAAAATGTAAGTGAAAGGAAAAAAGAAGAAGTACCAAACGAGGACGTTAGCAGTTGTTACAAGAAAAAATGCTCATCATGTTATATTGCCTCAAATATGGATAAAAATAGCCATTTTTGCACCTTTAGGTCAGGATATCTCAAAAACATGTTGAAATTTTTGAATTACATCATGTATTAGAGTGTTACCTTACGTTTCAAAAATAAACTTCGAATACTTCCAATATTTGACACCGAGGATGATTGTATGTCGGATGCAGCCGCGAATTATAAATGGTTGTGCTTGTGAAGTGGGCTTGTCCGGCGGTTCATGCTGAAGGAATTGGATAATAGTTGCGATATATATATATTTTTGTTTTCGTTTATATTATTATATATTCGGTTTCGGTTTCGATTCCTTTGCTTTAGAACTGACAGGCCTACTACAGAGCCACCGAACGCGTCCTCGGTTTGCGGATAGAGGGTCCGTGTACCAAGGGTTTCTGCTGAATATAGTTAAAATAATTAATAAGCAGTCGCGGATAATTGTCCAGGGATTGTCCCGAAGGAATAACACCTAAGCGGAGGAGAAGAAACCGTGCCGAAAGCTGAATGGCAACTGGGTGAGGTGCCTTAAACGGTGACTCTGGGATAATGGGCGACCTCTCACAGTATGCGGCTTTATCCTTGCACGCGGGGCTATACACGAATGAACGAACCCTTTCCCTAGCTGCTCATGGGAACAAAAATGAAACCACCAAAACACCAAAAAATTGTAAATGCGGTTCAAAACGATCGAACGCGCAGAGCACCCGGTAATGGGTCGGATAACAATGGCCATCATCCTAGAGTTCGGGGTGCTGAAAATAATTTAGATGGAAACACAACGACAAACCGCCGAAATGCCCGCATTGAGTGGACGAATTAACTCAAGGATGACTTGCTAGACTGCTTCGATGCCAGCATTATCCCTATTCATCGAAGCTTTATGGCGCGTATGCATACTCTGTGGTGCCAAAAACACCCAGAGCTTCAGCACGTTTCGATTCAATCCTTGGGAAATCAACGTGCCCACCTCTCAAAAAATGAATATGTACGCGGAGCGCTTCCCCAGCCGCTGCTTGATCAAGCTGCAACGGAGATGAGGAAGCGACATTCAGACCAACCGCAGAAAGCAGGCACCTTCCGAGAGATGATCACGATTTCAGGACAAGAAGGAACATTACCACGCAAGTTCCTCCTAAGCGCCAAGATCTGGCTGAAATGGATGCCTCCCTTCGTGCAGAAATCTGGCAAGAGTCCAGCCTCTGGACCATCAATTGCTCAGTTTATGGTGCTGCGAGAGCTTTGGCTGATTCAAATAGAAGGCTCAAACCGGCGATGGATCAAAAGGCAAAAAGACGCTTGCATCAACTGAGCAAGAAGATTGGATGGGCAAGACAGAATGCGTCCCGTGTTCAATGTGTGATTGACTACATAACAACCAGACTCTGGCGCCAGAACCGCACGCCAAAGCGGAACCAGCCGGGCGCCAGGCTGCAAACAGATTCTTCTTTTTCTGGCGCCCAGCTGGCGCCATTCTGCAGTTATCTTGCTACTACGGTTGTTTTTGTTGATACGGGCCAATTTCTTCTCCCTCTTTCTTCTCATCCGATCCTTGATTGTCGCTAATTGAGCCTCCCGGTGGTTCAGGGGGTGTGGTGGTAATGGTGGTAGCAGGTCAGTCCACCATCTTTTGGGTTTCCGTCCCCACAGCGCCTCGTAGGGGGTCACCTCCATCGTACGATGGTGGGACTCATTAATGATAGTCTCTACATTTTCTAATTGGGCAAACCATGTATTATATTTCACCGGTGGAAGAAGCGTACTGAAAAGTCGGGCGAGTTCTCGATTGACTCTCGCAAGCATATTGGCCTGTGGGTGCCGAATGGATGTGAGAATCATTTGACTCCTCCTTTCTTCAAGTGCCTGTCGCCATTTTTTACTGCTAAATTGTGTGCCTCTGTCTGAAAGCACTTTATGGGGCGCGCCGAAATTTTCTATAAACTCGTTCAATCGTTTTATCGCATTCTCACTGGTGGCTCGTTTCACTGGATACAGTTTCGCGTATTTAGTGAAGGTGTCAATCATTACTAGCAGGTATTCATATTCATACTTTGTTTTGGTGAGTGGTAAAAAAAATCGATATATATATCCTGTCCATTCACGTGATGCAAGATATCATTTAAAATTTTGAAGCGTTTTTGTTCTCCATGTTTTCGAATGATTTCTTTTCGAAGGTTGATGGTCTTCTTGTCTCCTTTTTGTTCATTGAGGGATGTTTCTGATTTTCATCTCGACGTCTGGAGTCCGCTCATACGTGAGAGCGTCGATCACGACTCTGGTTTCTCCGCGATTTCTCTTGTAGCTTTCTTCATCGTGTAGGCGACTTAGAACATCGGCCATTACACTGAGTTTCCCAGGTAAGTGTTCCACCTTTATTTTATAATCTTAGATTGCTAAGATCCATAGAGTGAGACGGGAATTAACGAATTTACACGTTTTGAAAAAAGTTAAAGCCAGATGGTCCGTTCTATTTACGATTTCAGCGCCGTGCAGGTAAGTACGAAACTTTTTCAATGCCCGAACAATAGCTAGAAGTTCTTTTTCAGTTGTGAAATACACAAGTTCTGGGTCTTTCAAAGTTCGACTTGCCAATGTATGATCTCCTTTTCCGATTTATTATTTAGTTGATGAAGTACCGCTCCGAGCGCGTAGTTGCTCGCGTCTGTTTCCAGGTTATATTCTTTTTTCGGGTCTGGAAAGTAGAGCATGATGGACTTTACGAATAATTTTTTCATTTTCTTGAAACTTTTCTGTGCTTTTAAATCCCAGTTCCAGGATACTCCTTTTCTTATTAATTTTAATAAGGGCACAGTTTCGGCAGCATTTTTATCACTAAATTTTGAGTAAAAGTTTATTAAACCCAAAAATCCTCTAAGTTGTTTAACATTTTTCGGTGCTGGGTAATCATGAATACATTTATTTTCTCAGTATCTGGTTTTATCCCTTCCGTCGTTAAAATAAATCCAAGAAATGTTGTTTCTTTCTTGAAAAAGTGTGATTTTTCAAGATTGAGAGTTAGATTATTTTCTCCCAACTGTTTCAAAATTTCATTCAGATGTTCCAGTTGTTGTGTACTTGCGTGAGTCCGGATGGAAAGGCACCTGCCAGAATCTGCTCGTCATGTCCAAATTTGACATGATATTCATGCCTTCAAACTTCTGGAACAATACATCTGCAGGTTCTGGGCATTGTTTCTCATCGACAACTTTTTCACAATGAGCCATGAGAATCGGGTAACTCCTTCCGATAAAGGGTTGCCCCTCTCGCACCTTTAGCTCCGTCACAGCTACTCCTGCCAAAGGTAGGCACGGACATCTCTCAAAGCGTTCTTTATTTGCTTTGGGGAATTCTTCGAATATAGGTAATTTTGTCTCGTGTATCAATCAATGTATTTGTGACTATGCCTGTCACCTGAATATTGGCAGTATATAACTTTTAAAAATAGGAAACTGTATTATCGTCGGAGATTGTAATTATCGATCCGTTGAGAAATCCAATCACACATACTGTGAATAATGGAAATCTACATTATCGACCAGTAAAATTGGATGACTGTATCAGGAGTTATGTACAATTGAAAGTTAGCAGTCGGGGTGAATCGTCGAAAATTCGGGTCCCTGTATCTTGACAACCCGTTTACTAGGTGCGCCCCCTTCACAGAATTTAAAGAGGACCACTAGCACTACAATCTGGCGGAGTTTGAATAGGATAGGCGATAACAAAATTTTAGGCGTGAACACTTGGCCAATTTTACTCCACATGCCTTTTCCAGGGAATATGTGAATGCTGTTATTGGTTTTGAGTTTTCGTCTAACGGTATTTGTAAATAGGCTAATTTTAAATCGATTTTTAAAAAGAATTTTTCTGGTCTTAAGGTTTCCAGTATTTCTGTCATGAGTGGGATTGGGTGGAGGTCCTTTTTTGTAATATTATTAACTTTTCTAAAGTCTAAACAAAATCTGCAATATTTTCCCGGTTTCTTGATCATCACTATAGGGTTTGACCAATCAGAACAAGATGGTTCTATTATATCCTGTTCTAATAATTTTCCACGGTTTAAAAAGTTATCTCTTCAATTTTTAGGCTCACGTGGTAATTATCGCTGTTTAATGGGATCGTAGCCTTGGACGTCAATGCTATGTTTCATTAAATGAGTCGCCCTATGTTCTTTTCCCTAGTGTATTTTCATTTTGTTTCTAAAAGCTTTTCTAGTTGGGATTGTTAGCTTTCGTTAATCTCAAAAATACCTTCGCAATATTCAGGCGAGGAAAAATGTTGTTCGTCGATTTTTCCTAACCTATCTTATATATTATTTAATCTTATTGCTTTATTTTTTAAATTAACCCATTGATTTCTATTATCAATTTCCGATATCTCGTTTGCTTTTTGAGATTCATTTTCTAATTTTTTCCGATTAGTAATTTTTTTATTTTTTCAAAGGTTACTATCGCTATCCTTATATTTGTCCTCATATTTGCTATTGTAAAAAAATTTTCCTTACTTATTTACCTTATTTTTCCTCCTAATTCTAGGTTTATCTAAATTAAATGAGCCTTATATGCTTGATGCAAATATGCAGATAGCAATCGTGCAACGCACGTTACTCGTACTGCGTGCCAGTAACCCTGTGTGGCTAACATTGCACGCATATCGCCTTCACTCGTCGCATTGAAGTGACGCATAAGCAGGTGCGCGCGCAATGAGTCTCATTTCGCCATCATGAGTGCGAGTATCATTTTTGCGTTTGTATAAACAAAATGCATGGAGTAATAAGTAAATTACCTAGAAAACAATTAATAAATAAACAATGATAGTCATTAGATTTTTTTACATACATAATTGATTTTTAATAAAGTTGAAGCATTACAAATTTTATTTCTTACTGTACGTATTTTAAAATTAATTTATAGGTTAATTATATTTGAGCTTTAATTTTTCATTTTTATTTTTAATTAAAAATTCTAATTACAAAAAAAATATTTTTAAGAATCGTGAAACGAAAAAAGAAGAAAACTGAATTTGAAATTGCGCGCGCGATACGTAATTCAAGTACAACGGCGCATTCCCCAGTTCCGATTCCAAGTTAACGGTCGCCGCTGCGTCGTGTGAGATGTGAATGTCTTCGCCGGGCTTCGATTGATTTTGCTAAATCATTTGAAATTACTATCTGTTTACGAACTTGCAGTGTGTCCATAAGTGATTTCGCAGCGGATTATTGTTTACCCCAGTTATTAGGTGTTTTATAAAAAAAAATACAAGCACGAAATTCCATTGTGGTAAGTAATGCATAATATAGACATTTTCATACATAACTGGCTCTTTTCGCATCTTTTCGCTAAAATAGAATTTTCTTCATATTTTAATTTAATTTATTGACAACGCGAGACTAAAAACTCCTAAAAATTTACTGTGAACTTTGTTCTTACAATTATTTTCGATATTCTATTATATTTCTATTTCCCTTATATTCTATTTCTATTCTATTTATATTCCATTCTGTTTTATTGCTATTGTATTTTTAATCTATTTCTATTCTAATGGTATTCTATTTATTTTCTATTCCTATTCTATTCCTATTCTATTTCTGTTGTATTTCTATTTTATTTATTTTTTTTTATTTTATTGGGATCTGAAATCATGACGTCACAGCGTCACGTGATAGGCAATATGGAGGCAACAACGGGGTCACTTTACCTCGCTGGAGGGGGAAGCATTCGAGCGAGATGAGGGGCATGGAACTACTCGGAGTGGTCTTACTCGGAAAGAGCACTGTATTCTATCCTATAATTTAAGATCAGCTGTTTTGGTTTATAACAATGGAATAATCTGTATCTTAATTTACTTAATGTATGAAGTAAGTTGTAAATAAGCAAAATAAGAACTTTTTTTAAATTTCTTACTACTAATGAGTATGGCTCCAAGATATTCAATAGAATTTAAGTGAAGTTTCGTTTACCCCACCAAAAATACATATATTAAATATTTTAATTTAAAAATCTTAATTTTGTGTTTAAAAACACCTGCTTGAATCCAAATCTTCTTATGGAAAATGAAATGATCTTTCAGAAATTTTAAGTTTCCATTATAATCAAAGGCAATGATCTTTTTTTTATGCTGAGTCCATCAATTTTATTTTAATCCTTTTTTCATAGGGCTAATATGATAGGGTTAATATGAATTTCTGATGAAAACCCATTAATAAAGGAATATTTTTCAAAACGTAGTGTATAGGTCTTCGGATAGTTTCCTGGATTTACATTTTAAAGTCCGTAAAATTTTGACAGACATATAAACTGAAGAGTATGATATCAATCCTGACGAAATTTGCAAGGCGGTTCCCGACAGTAGTTTTCGTAAGGAAAACGATTCCAAAGCTTAAAAATCGATATTTCGAATTGCTTTTGAGATTTCGTGACAGTTTAAAATGATCGGTCACTCCTCCAACTCCCTTTTCCAGGTCGCCCTTTAAAAAATGGATTCCTCTAATGTTCGCTGGAAATATCGATTTTTATGTTTCGGAATCTTTTTCCTCACAAAAAATCATATCGGTAACTGTTTTGAAATTAGATTCCGGCAACATTTGCCAGAATACAACATTTGAATCTGGCTAAATTTTATGGCGGTTAATTTTCGACCTTCTATAAAGGTATTCTCTACATTTTATGCAAAATGTCTGTGAAACTATCAAATTTTCCAATTTCATTTTTACACGGAACATAATATATACTGTAGAAAAAAGCACGTGGCTACATGTACCGAAATGTCGGTACTAATAGCCGCTTTTTTCGGTACATGTAGACATTCGCAAAAAGAACAACGAACAATCATTATCGCTGTATTTTAGTAATAAACAATGGCAATTTTTAATAGACACTTATGGAATCATATTTTATCACATCTTTTGAGGAAATCCTTCTTACGCAAACTATTTTTTATTCTAATACTTTAAAAAGTTGTATAACGCTTTGGAAAAGTGTCATTTTTCCTATATACGTATGCTCGAGTTTCTATCAATTCAAGGGGAAGGACTATTCGTATTCATAGACATAGTTCTATTCTCCATTGAATATGTGAATAAGTTATAGAATAACTTTATTAAATTGTTTCACATTTCAAGTCACTTAAAGTGCATTCTCATTACTCCGATGCATTTATTTAATTTGTCTTTGTTTTTATTCATTATCTTTGCAAATTACGAATTTAATCTATATTGATAAGCGTTTAATATCATGCACAGAAAATAGTATAAAATTTATATTTAATAGAATATTTAGTAAAAATTTATAAATTCTATAGGTAGTTTATCGTGTTTAATTGTTTATTCAAGTAATGTAAATTTATTCTCATATAGAAAGGTTTTGAGTATAATTTAAAGAAAATCTTACAGTGAAATGTGGTGATGCATAAACGATTTTGTATTCGAAAAATGAAAAATATCAATAGTATTTTTGCTGATTGTTGAAGCCTTGAGTATATACTGGGTGTGCTTCTGGAAACCTTACAATACAATATATATATATAGTGACTCACAAGTAAGACAGAATCTGGAAATTACCTACAACAATTTTATCTCTTTTCCGCCAATCGTTTGCTCATTGAAAAAAGTATTAAACACAAAACCATTCGAGATTTTCATCTGATTAGCTAGATTACTAAGAAAGTTGTAAGTCTTAATTATTAAGAAAGTTGGACGATCACAAATTTAAAGACTCATAAACAATTGCAAAATTTCCATAAATTTCAGCTACAATGTATGACAGATTTTACAATTGAGATTTACGTTTTTTACATTCTCATTCATGAGAGTGTAATGTAATCGTCCAAATTTGCGATCTCTGGTTTTTAACGGATCTTTACCTTCAAACCCCATAACATAACAGCTTTATTAGACACAAAATTAGATTAACCTACACAGTAGAAAATAGAATCAATTGGATTTGGATCAATTGCCGCCGAGGCTCTTTAGCCCTTGTTCTGGAATCTATAAATGAGTCAAATTTTTGTTAACATCCATAAAATAACAGCTTTATCAGACGCAAAATTAGATTAACTTACACAGTAGAAGATGAAATCAATTGGATGTGGATCCATTACCGCCGGGCTCTTCAGCCCTTATTCTGAAACTTACAAGTGAGTCAAATTTTCTTTAACACCCATAACATAACAGCTTTATCAGACACAAAATTAGATTAACCTACACAGTAGAAAATAGAATCAATTGGATTTGGATCCATTGCCGCCGGGGCTCTTCCGCCCTTATTCTGGAACTTTTCTTCAAACCCCATAACATAACAGCTTTATTAGACACAAAATTAGATTAACCTACACAGTAGAAAATAGAATCAATTGCATTTGGATCAATTGCCGCCGGGGCTATTTAGCCCTTGTTCTGGAACCTACAGGTGAGTCAAATTTTTGTTAACATCCATAACATAACAGCTTTATCGGACGCAAAATTAGATTAACCTACACAGTAGAAGATATAATCAATTGGATTTGGATCCACTGCCGCCGGGGCTCTTTAGCTCTTTTCCTAGAGCCTACAAGTGAGTCAAATTTTCTTCAAAATCCATAATACAACAGCCTTATACAGAATAAATTTATAAACAATAGTTCGTGATACCGAAACTATAGACAGGCCTCGGAATCACTACACTATTGACACTATTTTACACTTTTTTTGATCGATTACACTATTTTCCTACTATTTCGAAAAAAATTACACTAAATATACTATTTTCTCACAATTGTCTTCTAATGCCACTATTTCTTTACTTTTCTTGAAAAAATATTTTTCAACTTCTTCACTGATTGGCTACATATTGTCTCAATAACTAATTAGGGGTTCTTCAAAAGGTTGAATTTTCAATCCCAAAATAATAAGCTTTTTACAAAAGAACTGAATTTTCAACCAAATAGTTAAAAAAAAAAATGTTTTCGTAGCAAGAAAGACGAATTTTAACAAAATACATATATCTTCTACCAAATAGTTAAATTTAAAAAAAAAGGATTAATTTTCTATCAAAAAGACGATTAAAAAAACACATGAATTTTTAAACAAAGAGTTCAATTTTTAACTAATTCCAACAAAAGATTTAATAGTTGATATTCAAACCAAAAAGATTTTATCATTAATTAAAAAACAATTAAATATAACCAAAAAGGATGAATTTTCAACAAAATACTTGAAACCTCAACTAAACCAGGTTAATTTTTAACAACTACAGTTGCATTTTTAACAACAAAAAAATGATTTTTTACAACAAAAGATGAATTTCCAACAAAATTCGTAAATTTTTAACCAAATAGTTCAATTTTTCACGAGAAAACACGAATTTTCAACAAATTACAAAATTTTCAACTAAATATTTTGAACAATGTATGTGGTGTTAGTTCAAATTTGATTTGATTAATTTCTATATAAATAGTCGAATTTTTAAACTAAAAAAGATCAACTCTTAACCAAAAATGGTGTGGTTACATTTTCATTGAGGAGCATTAATTTTCAATAAAAAAATGAATTTTCTATAAATCAGTTTAATTTTGTACCAAATAGTTGAATTTTCTACCAAATCGTTGAATTGTCGAGCCGAAATATGAACTTTCTACAAAACACTTGAATTTTCAACAAAATAATTAATTTTTTAGTGTAAAAAAATAATTTGTAAAAAAAAAATGAATTTTTAACTAAAATTATGAATCTTTGAATAAAAAAATAGTCTTTCAAGAAACTAGTTCAAGTTTCAAGCAAAAAGTTGAATATTCAATCTAAGAAGATGTATTTTCAACGAAAAATGTAATAGTTGATATTTAAACAAAAAGGATTTCAACATTAATTAAAAAACAGTTAAATATAACCAAAAAGGACGAATTTTCAACAAAATACTTGAATCCCCAACTGAACCAGATTAATTTTTAACAATACAGTTGCATTTTTAACAACAAAAAAATTATTTTCTCCTACAAAAGATGAATTTTCCACAAAATTCGTAAATTTTTAACCATATAGTTCAATTTCATGAACGTCTCAGATCTTTGCAGGATATTTGAGTAGAACATAAATAGGGATGTTTTGGACAAAAATGGAAATATTTCGTCATGCTCTGTCAAAATAAAACTGTTTTAAAGACTTTTTATACCTTTTTTTCACCAATTTCGTAGCTAAAACGGCTTTCAAATACTTCTATCAAAATTACGTGTCAGCGAATCTCTACATTAATTTTTTGGATCAAAGCACTTTATTTAAATAAAACTTTTCCCGCTCATCCGGTGTCGCTCTTTTATTTTTAGACAGCCACATAATTCTTTTTAGGGTCAAAAAATGGTCTGGTTTTACGCAATTTTCAAAAAATTCTTACCATTTTTTCAAGCGAGCTAATGAAACCAGATAAGCGGAAAAATTTTGTTTGGTTCAAGTACTTTTAGCGAAAAAAACACGTCGGTTGACTGCACATTTATTTCTAATTCAAATTTAATTGATACAGTCGCTATACGAAAATTTCGTTTTTACCTGCCTTATTTTCGGACTCTTTTTGAACGACTGCAGCTTAATTTTGGTAAACTTTTTGTTTGTTTGTACTCTTTCTCGTAAGAATTTTTGGATTTGAAAACACTGAAAATTCTCGCATTTAGTTATAATAGAAATCATCTCTCCTGATAAAAAAATAAAATAAAATAATAAAAAAAGGATAAACATAAATGATAAAAAACCAATGATGTGCTTGTCTGTTTACGTTCGTAAATTATTTTCATCCACAATTTGTCTGAAGATAATATTTATTTGGGATTCTATAATGAACAAGCAATGGAATCCGTTCATCATGACTTTAAAATCACGCGGGAGAAGTATGAAGTTGGAAGAGCGAATTCTAATTATGATGAACAATTATTGCGGGCTGTTAGTGAATATAACTCTGCTCATGTCTAAGTTTTTTTCTCTTTTAAAATATACAAATACATTTAAAAACTTCCGTTATGTTGCAGTGCTCAAGAATTAATTTCTCAAATTATTGTACAAAATGTTATGATGATATGAAGCTTATTTAAATAAATCCATAACTTCACAGCTTTATTCAAATTATTCTTATTTTTCACTGCAATATAAAGGCTAATTTATAATGATCAAATAAAATTCAATGACATTAAAGTTTAAGAAAAGTGATGATGAAGATAATTTCAATTTATAAAAATTAACCGAAAAAAATACGAAAATTAAGCTGCAGTCGTTCAAAAAGAGTCCGAAAAGTAGGCAGGTAAAAATGACATTCTCGTATAGCGACTGTATCAATTAAATTCGAATTAGAAATAAATGTGCAGTCAACGGACGTGTTTTTTTCGCTAAAAGTACTTGATCCAAACAAAATGTTCCCGCTTATCTAGTTTCGTTAGCATCGTGGTGTTGTTTCATCGCCAACAAATTACAGACAGATTTACGATGAAGTTCGCTCTTCCTAAGTATTACTTACTACTAGTATGTTATACAGGATTGTTGCAGGTCAGGGAATTCTGGAACGTCAGGGAATTTAAAAGTGGTCAGAGAATGTAAGGGAAAACCTTAAAGAGTTAGGAAATTTTCGACCAACTCAAATTTAAATTTAGGGGTCATCACAAATTACGTAGCGCATTTTTTTGAAAGTCCCCCCCCCCCGCCACCACAAAGTCTTACTATGATTTTGTAAACTTAGGACATGAACATACTTAATATCGTCTTCTTGGTTCAAAAATTCATCTGTTATCGTAGAAATTTGATTTTTTTTTGCTAAAAAAGCAACTGTTTAGTTGAAAATTAATCTGGTTGGATTGAGGATTCAAGTTTTTTGTTGAAAATTTGTCCTTTTCAGTTGAATTCAAAACTTGTTCAAAATTCGGCTGTGTCTAGTCGTCCTGAAGAATTGGGGAAGTTGGAAAAGGGGATGAACTGGTCTTCCCGAAAATTCGGGACGACTAGCTAAGCTTATGAAAAATATTTAACTACTCATCCCGAATTTCGGGATGGCGAGACACTTCATACAAATTCATGTTTTTTGATAGAAAATTAATCTGTTTGGTTGGAAAATTAACTGTTTTCTTGAATATTTGTTTTTTTTTGTCATTAAAAATTAATTTTTATAACTGAAAATTTGACTATTCTATTTTTTGTTAAAAAGTTATTTTTTGTTGTTGAAAATTGCAATATTTTAATTTTTCTTTGGTAGCAAATTGGTTACTAACTTTGGAATTGTACATTTTGAACCAGGAGGCACAAAGTGTTCTGGACATAACGGAAGGTCCTTGCGCAAATCGTGCAGCTCTTCTGGGTACTCCAGATCCACTTCAATAATATAACCTTCGGGTGAATCATCAGGTACATCAACAAAATGTGGATCATTTTCAAAATTTTCAAACCATTCAAAATTTGGATATGGTGAATATTCACTCATAGCTTTACCATACTGATTGTTGATGTCAAAGTAAAAAATGTATGACTCTGGATGGAATGTATTAAAATCTTCTCCCATACATTTTTTATTCTTTTACAAACCATTCAATGCAGTCTTTTTCACGATATACTTTTGGTTCGGAAGTTGAATCTTCAAAACTGCACTGTGTGTAATACGCAAAACTCGTGTAACAGGCTCCAGCAAACATTCACTGTCTGCATACACTGCAAATGGTACATTTTCTTTGTATCTATAATTTTTTAATTTCATCATATTCCCGCCCTCCTCCTCTCTTGGGAGTATGACTCTACAGTTATTTAAATTTTCACAATCAGCTCGGTCGTTTATTAGAGATTTTTCCAATTTGATATGGCACAAGCACCTATCACAGAACCACGTGCGACACTTAGAATTTGTAAACTGCGATTTTATGAGCCGAGATAGATTTTTAATTCATGTGAAGTGATACACTGGATTATTTTTGCTGCCATCAAAATCGGTATTTTCAACGATTAAAACGTGAATTGTAGGGAATCTTAATTTTTCATTGCTTTTATACAGAGAGACAATCTCATCATTTTTCTACTGTTTCGGGTTCTATACCATAAACATTTATAAGACGTTCATTCATTTTTTCGAATTTTTTGATACCTTCGAAAGTGATGGGAAAGTTGATTCCATCATGCTTGAGTTCTGTATTAAAATGCGGGTAGGAAGTGACGCGAGATACATGATCTTTCGCAGGATGAAGAGCGGCCATTACCGACCAGAGAAAACAGTACTCGTCATTGTTCTCAACATTTACAACTGCTTTTTTGTCTCTAATAAATTTAGGCGAACTGACAAAAGTTGATGAGCCTACTCTGAAAGGTGCATATTTATTTATATTTACATTCAAATTGATTATTTCTTTTAATCTCCATCCTGATTTTGTCTGCTGAAAATCCTCTACTTCAGCCAAAAGTTGCTCTCTGACTTTATTCTCAAACCATTAATTAATTTCTGTCAATTCTATAATCAGTTCATTTTTAGTATTAAAGAATTTAATTGCTTCAATTTCCCTACCCTCTTCTATAGCACTGAATTCTGCGGCAAGAATAACATTTGTTTTTAAATCCCCACCGAAACTTTTTAAAGCATTTTTTATCCTGTGAGTAACCATTTTTTTCGAATCTTAAAAAAAACTACCTAAATCTTTATTTGTTGAATTTATAATCAAACCTGTTCTCACTCGACTCCTAAATGCAGACTCCAGACCTTGCCATCTGATCCTGTCTCATTTCCTATCCAAGCCCTCGTTGACACCAGTTCCACTCTTCTGGAGTTTCTTGAATAGTCTGTTCTTTGATGTGAGTAGCCCAATGGTTGAAAGAAGTTTATTTTTTTCGCCCAGAGATAGATTCTGCTTTCCCTGCCGCAAATTTTATTGATCCTCCGAATATCCTGAGTACATTGGTGTGTCCAGTATGCAATCTCTAAAGTTGTTGCATTTTCATGCAAAATGTTATATGCACTGTCATAAATCTTGATAACCTTCTTGCAATCCGATGAATCCATTTTCGAATCTTATCACAGGATTGTTAGAAGTCAACTGAAAAAAAAATTCGCATTTAAGTGACTTTTATAGTCATATAATTTCACAATTATTCAAATAGATGGCACTGATTGTAAATATAAAAAATATGAAGGAGCACTAACCGATTTTCAACACCAGGTTTCTTATCTCCAGTCCAAACGTGGTATATGTCACTGAATCTAATTTAGTAATAAACTTTTAAAACGTCGAAAAAATTATATATTATAGTGTACAAAACTGTACTGTTGTACGAAAACAGTTCAAGAAATATTTAAAATCACTATATCAATTTTTTCACTTCACTTTAATTTTTTATGCTTGTGTATTTTTCTCAAATGCTGGAGATACCCCAAAAAGTTTCATTCACCTATCTCTTCCGGATCACCCTCGTTTTCAACCCCCAAGATAATAAAAAATATTTAAAAATTCCCAAAAAATGCCCTAACTTCCGGACCAAGAAGGTTATGCTTTGGAATTGTTCTAATCGATGTCTCAAGATACCCCAAAAAGTTTAATCCAACTATCTCTTCCGGATCACCCTCGTTTTCAACCCCCAAGATAATACAAAAAAAAAAAAAAATGCCCTAACTTCCGAACCCAAAAAAGTTATGCTTTCGAATGGTTCTAATCGATGTCTCAAGATACCACAACAAGTTTCATACACCTATCTCTTCCGGATCAGCCTCGTTTTCAACCCCCAAGATAATAAAAATCGAAAAAAATTCGAATAAATGCCCTAACTTCCGGACCAAAAATTTTATGCGCTAGAATGGTTCTACTCGATGTCTTAAGATACCCCAAAAAGTTCAATCCAACTATCTCTTCCGGATCACCATCGTTTTCAACCCCCAATATAATACAAAAAAAAAAAATGCCCTAACTTCCGAACCAAAAAATGTTATGCTTTCGAATGGTTCTAATCGATGTCTCGAGATACCACAACAAGTTTCATACACCTATCTCTTCCGGATCAGCCTCGTTTTCAACCCCCATGATAATAAAAATCGAAAAAAATTCGAATAAATGCCCTAACTTCCGGACCAAAAATTTTATGCTCTGGAATGGTTCTATTCGATGTCTAAAGATACCTCAAAAAGTTTCATTCATCTATCTCTTTCGGATCACCCTCGTTTTCAACCCCCAAGATAATAAAAACTCGAAAAAAATTCGAATAAATGCCCTAACTTCCAGACCAAAAATGTTATGCTTTGGAATTGTTCTATTCGATGTCTGAAGATACCCTAAAAAGTTTCATACACCTATCTCTTCCGGATCACCCTCGTTTTCAACCCCCAAGATAATAAAAAATTTAAAAAAATTCCCAACAAATGCCCTAACTTCCGGACCAAAAATGTTATGCTTTGGAATTGTTCTATTCGAAGTCTAAAGATACCCCAAAAAGTTTCATTCACGTATCTCTTCCGGATCACCCTCGTTTTCAACCCCCAAGATAATGAAAAATCGAAAAAAATTCGAATAAATGCCCTAACTTCCGGACCAAAAATGTTATGCTTTGGAATTGTTCTAATCGATGTCTAAAGATACCCCAAAAAGTTTCATTCACCTATCTCTTCCGGATCACCCTCGTTTTCAACCCCCAAGATAATAAAAAATCGAAAAAAAATCGAATAAATGCCCTAATTTCCGGACCAAAAATGTTATGCTTTGGAATTGTTCCATTCGATGTCTAGAGATACCCCAAAAAGTTTCGTTCACCTATCTCTTCCGGATCACCCTGGTTTTCAACCCACAAAATATTAAAAAAACCGAAAAAAATTCCAAAAATTGCCCTAACTTCCGGACCAAAAATTTTATGCTTTGGAATCGTTTTATTCGATGTCAACAGATACCCCAAAAAGTTTCATTCACCTATCTCTTCCGGATCACCCTCGATTTCAACCCCCAAGATAATAAAAAATAAAAAAAAATTCCCAACAAATGCCCTAACTTCCGGACCAAAAATTTTATGCTCTCGAATGGTTCTACTCGATGTCTTAAGATATCTCCAAATGTTTCATTCACCTATCTCTTCCAGATCACCCTCGTTTTCAACCCCCAAGATAATTTAAAAAAAAAAAATGCCCTAACTTCCGGACCAAAAATGTTATGCTTTGGAATGGTTCTAATCGATGTCTCAAGATACCCCAAAAAGTTTCATACACCTATCTCTTCCGGATCACTCTCGTTTTCAACCCCCAAGATAATAAAAGATCGAAAAATATTCGAATAAATGCCCTAACTTCCGAACCAAAAATTTTATGCTCTGGAATGGTTCTACACTATGTCTTAAGATACCACAAAAAGTTTAATTCAACTATCTCTTCTTGATCAACCTCGTTTTCAACCCCCAAGATAATAAAAAAAAAAAAGGCCCTACCTTCCGGACCAAAAATGTTATGCTTTGGAATTGTTCTATTCGATGTCCAAAGATACCCCAAAAAGTTTCATTCACCTATCTCTTCCGGATCACCCTCGTTTTCAACCCCCAAGATAATAAAAAATTTGAATTCTCAACTCGAAAATATGAATTTTGAAGCAAAAAAATTCATTTTGTACCAAATAGTTAAATTTTCAAATAAATAGTTTGATTTTCAACAGAATAGTTTAATTTTCTACTGAAATACCTGAATTTTCAACCAAATAGTTGAATTTTCTACTGAAATGCCTCAATTTTCAAAAAAAAAGATAAATTTTTAACCAAATAGTTCAATTCTGCTACCAAAAGTATTAATTTTTACCAAGGAGATTAATTTTTTACCAGAAAATATTAATTTTCAATCAAATACATGAACTTCTAAACAAATTGTTGAATTTTTATACCAAAATCACAAATTTTCTACAAAACAGCGGAATTTTCAACCCAAAAATATGAATTTTCATTTAAAAAAAATATAATATTCGATCAAAAAGTTAAATTTTCTAATAAATAGTTAAATTTTCAACCAAAAATATTAAGTTTTCACAGGAAAAAATTAATTTTCAATAAAATTCATGAATTTTCAACCCAAAAATATGAATTTTCATAAAAAAAAATAAATAATTTTCGACCAAAAAATTAAATTTTCTAATAAATAGTTAAATTTTTAAACAAAAAGATAAATGTTCAACTAAAAAAGATAGATTTACAATCAAAATTGGAATACTTAAATTTTCAGTTAAACAACTTAATTTTCAACAAACAAAAAAAAAAACAATTTTCAACCAATTAATTGACTCCTAAAGAAAATAGTTAAATTTTCAACCAAAAAGATTAAGTTTGAAGCAAAATTCTTAATTTTCTACCAAAAAAAAAAATAAAAAAAATAAATTTCAAAAAAATACATGAATTTTCAGCTAAGAAAAACTTTTCACAAAAACTGATATAGTTCCATTTTCAGTTTGAAATAAAAATTTTTAACAATAAAAATGAATTTTCATTAAAAGAGTTGAATTTTTAACCAAAGAATTAATTTTTCACGAAATTGTTGAATTTTCTACAAAGTAGAATAATTTTTAATCAAATAATTGAATTTTCAACCAACGGCATAAATTTTCAAAAAAAATCATGAATTTTTAACCAATAAGATTAATTTTCTACAGAAAAAAGACAAGTTTTCAACAAAATACATGAATTTTCGTCCAAAAACGAAAAATTTACATTTCCAATTGAAAAAAACAATTTTTTTCAAAAATAAAAAAAGGAATTTTCAACAAAATTGTTAAATTTTCGACCAAAAATAAGAATTTTCAAGAAAAAAGATAAATTTTCACCAAAAAAATTAATTTTCAATAAAATTCATGAATTTTAATACAAACTGTTGAATTTTCAAGCCAAAAACACCAATTTTCTACAAAAAAGTTGGATTCTCAACTCGAAAATATGAATATTGAATCAAAAAAATTAATTTTTCTATCAAATAGTTAAATTTTCAAATAAATAGTTCAATTTTTTACCAAAAGTATTAATTTGAACCAAAAACGATAAATTTGCAATCAAATACATGCATTTTTATACAAATTTGTTGAATTTTTAAGTCAAAAACAAAACTTTTCTACAAAAAAGTTGAATTTTCCCACCAAAAATATAAATTGTCATTTTTAAAAAACTAATTTTCGACCAAATAGTTGAATTTTATAATAAACAGTTAAGCTTTTGACCAAAAATATTAAGTTTTCACCATGAAAATTAATTTTCTACCAAAAAAGTAGAATTTTCAATAAGATAAGTGAATTTTCAAGCCAAAGACGCGAATTTTCTACAAACAAAATTGACTCTCAAATCCAAAAATTGGAATTTTCAACAAAAAGCTAATTTTCTAACAAACAGTTACATTTTTAAATAAATAATTAAATTTTCGACTAAATAGTTGAAATTTCAACCAAGAAAGATGAAATTTCTACCAAAAGAGATGAATTTTAAAACCAAACAAACGAATTTTCAACCAAAAAGAAAAATTTTCTACAAAAAAAAAGTAAAAAGAAAACGAATTGTTAACAAAATACATGAATTAAAAAAAAATAGTTTAATTTTCAACCCAAAAATATGAATTTTCAACAAAAAAGTTCATTTTCTACCAAATAGTTAAACTTTTAAATAAATAGTTCTATTTTCAACAAAATAGATGTATTTTATACTAATATACTTGATTTTTGAATAAAAAATATACATTTTTAACCATATAGTTCTTAAATTTTCAAGCCAAAAAGAGGAATTTTTTAGTAAGAAGTTAAATTTTCAACCAAACTGTTAAATTTTCAAGGCGAAAGAATTCAAATTTTCTATCAAACATTTGAATTTTCAACACAAAAATATAATTTTCAACCAAATGATATGAATTTTCAACTAAAAATAGTAAATTTCAACCAGCTAATTTAATTTTAGACCAAACTCTTAAATTTTGAAGCCAAAAAGCCGAATTTTCAAACAAGCAGGTGAATTTTCAACCCCAAAATGTTAATTTAAAAAAAAATGGAATTTTCGATTGAATTCCTAAATTTTATAGCCAAAAAGACGAATTTTCTACCAAACAGTTTAATTTTCAATAAAAAAATATGAATTTTCAAAAAAAAGTTATTTTCAACCAAATAGTTGAGTTTTCAACCAAAAGATATGAATTTTCAATAAAAAAAATTAAATTTCAACCAGCTAATTTAATTTTAGACCAAACTCTTAAATTTTCAAGCCAAAAAGAGGAATTTTTTAGTAAGAAGTTAAATTTTCAACCAAACTGTTAAATTTTCAAGGAGAAAGAATTCAAATTTTCTATCAAAAATTTGAATTTTCAACACAAAAATATAAGTCTTCAACCAAAAAATTAATTTTCAACCAAATAGTTGAATTTTTAACTAAATTATTAAATTTTCAAGCCAAAAAGACGATTTTTCTATCAAACAGTTGAATTTTCAACCCAAAAATATGAATTTTCAACAAAAAAAATTAATTTTCAACCAAATAGTTGAGTTTTCAACCAAAAGATATGAATTTTCAATAAAAAAAGGTAAATTTCAACCAGCCAATTTAATTTTGGACCAAACTGTGAAATTTCGAAGCCAAAAAGACGAATTTACTACCAAACAGTTTAATTTTCTAAAAGTTGGATTTTTAACTAAAAGATATGAAATTTCAACTAAAAATATTAAATTTCAACCTGCTAGTTAAATTTTTAACCAAATTGTTAAATTTAGAAGCCAAAAAGACGAATTCTCTAAAAAGCAGTTGCATTTTCAACCCCAAAATGTTAATTTTAATCAAAATAGAATTTCTAATTCAATTCTCAAATTTTAAAGTCAGAAAGACGAATTTTCTACCAAACTGTTGAATTTTCAATAAAAAAATATGAATTTAAAAAAAGTCATTTTCAACCAAATAGTTGTGTTTTCAACCAAAAGATATGAATTTTCAATGAAAAATTTAAATTTCAACCAGCTAATTTAATTTTAGACCAAACTCTTAAATTTTGAATCCAAAAATACGAATTTTCTATCAAACAGTTGAATTTTCAATCCAAAAATAGGAATTTTCAAGAAAAAAAGTTAAATTTTCAACCAAATAGTTGAGTTTTTAACCAAAATATATGAATTTTCAATAAAAAAGTTAAATTCCAACCAGCTAATTTAATTTTAGACCCAACTTGAAAATTTGGAAGTCAAAAAGACGAATTTTCTACCAAACATTTGAATTTTCAACCCAAAAATATAAGTTTTCAAAAAAAAGTTGATTTTTAATCATATAGTTGAATTTACAACCAAATTTTTAAATTTCCGAGCCCAAAAAATACGAATTTTCTACCAACAGTTGAATTTTTAATCGAAAACTATAAGTTTTCAACCAAATAGTTAAATTTTCCAAATAGTTAAGTTTTCAACCAAAAGATGTGAATTTTCAATATCAAAGTTAAATTTCAACAAGCTAATTGAATTTTAGACAAAACTGTTAAATGTTCAAGCCCAATAGTCGAATTTTCCTCCAAAACGTTGAATTTTCAACTAAAAACTTATATTTCGATTAAATTGTTCAATTTTCAAGCCAAAAAGACGAATTTTCTAACGAACAGTTGAATTTTCAACACAAAAATATAAGTTTTCAACCAAAAAGATGATTTTCAACCAAATAGTAGTTGAGTTTTTAACCAAAAGATATAAATTTTCAATAAAAAAGTTACATTTCAAACAGCTAATTTAATTTTAGACCAAACGGTTAAATTTTGAAGCCAAAAAGACGATTTTTCTAGCAAGCAGTTGAATTTTCAACCCCAGAATGTTAATTTTAAACAAAATAGTTGAATTTTTCACTGAATAGTTGAATCCTCAAACAAAAAGATGAATTTTCAACCAAGAAGATTAATTGTTTTTTTCTAAACCGGGAGAAATCACGAATATTAACCGGGAGAAAGCCGGGAGACAAAAATTGAAAAAATAGTGGACATCCTGAGTAAACCAGATCTCTAAGATTTCACACAGATTAAATATATTTTAATGATTTCAAATTGATATAACAAATTTCAGGAAAATTTCGCAAATATTTCAAAAAGGGCACAGACACCAGATTTCAAAGATTTTAAACGGTTTCAAATATTTCAATGTTTTCAAACAAGTACGAAAGATTTTACAAATATTACAAAGATGTTAAACTATTTCAAAAGGTTGCAACAAATTTGAGAAGATTTCAAAGGATTTAAATGATTTCAAACGAACACAAAAGATTTCACAAACAAAGATTAAAGAAAGCTTTCACAAATATTTCAAAGATTGAATAAAAATTTCAAAAGATTTTTAAAAATGTCACAGAAATTTCAAGATTTCAAAAAGATTTTAAAAACTTCAAGAGATTTCACAAAAATTTCAAAGATTTCAAGGATTTGAAAGATTTAAAAAAGGCGTGTACACCAGATTTCAAAGATTTTCGAAATTTTCGAAGAGTAGAGACGATTTCAAAAGGTTTCTAAACATTTTAGAAGATTTCAAATAATTCAATGATTTTAACGAATAAAAAAGATTTCACAAACAAAGATTTGACAAAAAATTCCCAAAGATTTGAAAAAGACGTGTACACCAGATTTAAAAGATTTCACAAAGACTTCGAAAATTTCCAAAGATTTTAAAACTTTCAAAAGATTTCAAATATTTGAAATTTTTGTTGAATTGTATAGTAAATCAGATTTCCAAGATTTTACCAGATTTTACACAGATTAAAAATATTTTCATGATTTCAAGCGAATACAAAAGATTTCACAAATAGTTCAAAGGTTTCATAAAAATTACATAATTATAAAATGTAACTATTTGGTTGAAAATCAATCTTTTTAAGTTAAAAATTCATATTTTTAGTTTGAAATAAAACTATGTGGCTAAAGTTGGACTATTTTTCTAAAAATTCATATTTTTTGTTTCATATTCAACTATTAGAGTTGAAGATTCATCATTTTCGTTGAAATTTTTTTTTTAGTTCAAAATTCAACTATTTGGTTGAAAATTAGTAGTTTTTAGTTCAAAATTGAACTATTTTTGTGAAAACTCATGTATTTTTTCGAAAAATCGTCGTTTTTGGTGGAAAATTGATCTTTTTGGTTTAAAATACAAGTATTTCAGTTAAGGATTCTCCTTTTTGGTTGAAAATAAAACCACTTGATTAAAAGTTAAACACTTTTGTAAACATTCATCTTTTTGATTGAAAATTTATCTATTCCAGTTCAAGATTTATCATTTTAGTTGGTGAGAAATTAATTTTTTTAACTGAAAATTTAACTGCTCTATCTTTGGTTGAAAATTGATCTTAAAAATTGATTGTAGAAAATCTATCTTTTTGTTTGAAAATTAATTTTCTTGATTGAAAATTCTTGTTTTTGTTTGAAAATTTAAGTATCCCAGTTAAATATTCATAATTTATTTGAAAATTCAACTTTTTGATTTAAAATAAAACTATTTGGTTAAAAATTGATTTTTTTATTGTTGAAAATTCAACTATTTGGTAGAAAATTCATGAAATTTTATGAAAAATCGTCTTTTTGGTAGAAAATATATCTCTTTGTTTGAAAATTCAACTATTTGGTTAAAAATTCATCTATACAGTTGAACATGAAATATTTTTACTTGAAAAAGTTAGGAATTTGTAGCAGTTTGAATTTAAATTAATATAGTACCCACATTAATTTTACCTAAATGTGCATTGAATTTTAAGTATAATATAAAATAAAAATTTGTTTGAATTATTATTCAAATTCATGGACTTTCGAGACAAATTCAAGAAATGATTTACTATTATTATTAATATATTTAAGAATATCTAGTCATATAATTTGTGAAAACTTTCTTGTTTAAGCATATTAATTGAATCCCCAGAATCTGAAAAAAATGATTTATAATAAAGCCGCGAAACTATACATATTCTAAGTCGATTTAAAAAAAATTGATTTTTCAAGCCAAACAGACGTGTTACGTCGTAACGTTAGAAATTTATTTTTATTTTTCTTACTTTCCTGCCGATTTCTGAAATAGGTAATTTCTGTATATTTGAAAAATTTCCAGTGACAAAAATGAACTAGTAAAAAAATCGCCAAGATCCAGGAATCAAAACTGGAAATACAGCGAATTTTTTAAATTTTGATATTGGTATTTAATAAAAATAACCTTTTGTAACTTAAGAAGAATTTTTTCGGGTGTTTGAAAACCGAGTTAAAAACCTTTCAGAGATAAAATTGCATTAGTAAAAAAATTTCCAAGATCCAGGAATCAAAACTGGAAATAAGGCAAATTTTTTAATTTTGATTTTGGTATTTAATGAAATTATCTTCGTAATTGGGAAGGATTTTTTCGGGTATTTGAAAAATTACCAGTGAAAAAAATGAACTAGTAAAAATCGCCAAGATTCAGGTATCAAAACTGGAAATAGAGCAAATTCAAAACATTTTCATTTTGGTATTTAATTAAATTATCTTTGTAATTGGGAAGGATTTTTTGGGTATTTGAAAACTTTCCAGTGACAAAAATTTGCTAAAAAAAAATTTCCAAGATCCAGGAATAAAAACTGGAAATACAGCGATTTTTTTAAATTCTGATTTTGGTATTTAATTGAATTATCTTCGTAACTGAGAAGGAGTTTTTCGGGTATTTGAAAAATTTCCAGTGACAAAAATGAACTAGTAAAAAAATCGCCAAGATCCAGGAATCAAAACTGGAAATACAACGAATTTTTAAATTTTTTATTTTGATATTTCATGAAATTATCTTCTTATTGGGAAGGATTTTTTTGGATATTTGAAAACCTTCCAGTGACAAAAATGAAGTAGTAAAAAAATCGCCAAGATCCAGGAATCAAAACTAGAAATGCAGCGAATTTTTTTAATTTGATTTTGGTATTTAACTAAATTATCTTCGTAATTGGGAAAGATTTTTTTCAGATATTTGAAAACTTTCCAGTGACAAAAATTTACAAGTAAAAAAATTTCCAAGATCCAGGAATCAAAACTGGAAATAAGGCGAATTTTTTAAATTTGATTTTTTTAAATTCCTTTAAATCAATAAAAATTCCTTACAATATTATGGAACTCTTCATTTTATTTCGAAATCTTAAGAATTCCTATATTGCTGTAAAATTCCTTGAAATAATTAGAAATTTTTTAAATACTTTAAAAATTACTTGATATCTTCGAAACCTTACGAAATATGTAATTTGAAATTCCTTAGAAATTTTTTCCAACCCTAAACAATTTTTTTAAATCTTTTCAAGTTCCATGGAGCCTTTCTAAATACAATATATTCTTTAAAATCCTTTAAAAATGTTTAAATCCCTTAACTAAAATAATTCTAAATTATTTAAAATGTTTAGAAATCCTTTAATATGTTAGATAAAAACGTTTTAAAATCCCTTTAAAGTTTTGAAATCTTTTTAAAATACTTGGAATCTTGTAAAATATTCTTTAGAGTATTATGAAAATTTTTTAATATGAATATATGAAATAATTTAATATTTAAAATCCTGGGAAATGCTTTAATAAGTTTGATAATACCCTTTCAAAATACCCTGAAAATTTTTAAATCCCTCGAAAATTATTGAAATTTTGTAAACTACTTTAAAATATTGAAAAAATTTTTTTTAAATTATTTCGTAAATTTTTGTCAAATTTTCTAGTACATGACAAAAAGACTTGCAAATTATCCTGATGGTAGTTTTAATTCATATGAAAACTAAAATAGTCATATGCTTTTCAAAATTTTCAAAATGTTCAAAAAATATAAAAAAGAACTATTTTTATGATATATAAAGAAATTTCAATGAAAATTTTTAGTTGATATCAAATATATTTGGAAACGATCCTAGTGAAATTTTTGATTAAAGCAAAATACAAAAATGAAATCATTTTGAAAATTATGCAATTTTTGTTTTGAAGAGAGCCGTATGTTTTCATCGCGATTTTTAGTAGATTTCAAAAAGATTTACAAATTATCTCAATGATATTATTAATAGAAACAAAATCAATTAAATTTTATTCAGAAAAAAGATCTTCTCCTTTCACTCCGCTGGGATTCGAACTCCAGGTCAACTGATTTCCGGTCAGGTGCTCTAACCACTAAGCTACTGGAGAGATCACAGGAAGAAATCTTTTTTCTGAAGTACGCTTTATTTAGCAAGATGTTATATATCAATTTTTATTACAAATCTGTATTATCAAAAATACCCTAAAATCTTTAAAATCCTTTGGAACCCCTTCAAATTATTGAAATCTATTAAGAATTTCTTGAAATCTTATGAATTACTCTAAAATATTTCCAATTCTTTGGAATCTTTCGAAATCATTTTTAATTTTTTAAAGTTCTTGATAATTCACTGGAATTTTTAAGAATACCCTAAAATATTTATTGGAAGCTATTGAAAATTCCTTGGAATCTTTTAAAATATCCTAAAATATTAAAAATCCTTTGAAACTTTTTAAAGCTCTTGAAAATTTACTGGCATTTTTAAGGATTAATTAATAATATAATAATAAAATTAATTCCCGTTTCCTAGTTAGTAGAACATATCCTGTTTTAATATAAAAAAAATTTATTTATACCTGTAAAGAGTTTCATCCCATATGCTAGTTCTGAAACAGGTGCATTCTAAAGGCAAGCTCAGTCTCCTTAAATCCTCCTCTCGTTCTCTGAATATTAGATCTCGCTGGTCATCCTGGATCAAATCCATTTTGTGAACCAGGCAAAAAATCTTTGCCTCGGGACTATTTTGCAAAATTGCCTCCAGACAACTTTGGTAATAATGCATGTCCTTGTCCAATTCACGAGATTCCACGTCGAAAACATATATCAGCACCTCCACGTTTCTGAAAATGTTGTCTCGCTGCGATGCAAAATAATTTTCCATGAATGCTTCCTGGCCTCCACAGTCCCAGAGATTCAGCACCAAATTCCCGAGAAATCTCACATGACTGTGCTCGACATCGACTGTAAAAAGATTATTTTTATTATCAGAAAATATTCCACGGTTTCGTTGAAATCACTGCAGCCCAAAGATGCGAAAACCAAAAATGTTTCTCTTGATTTTGTAAAAAAAAATCTTCGCTGGAACTGTTTTTGAATAAAAAATGAATTTTTAATTTTCAATTTCTAAAAATCGTTTTCTTGAAAAACTTGTTTTTGTTTTTAAATTTCTATTTTAAGAGATAAAAATTCATTTTTCACTGTTTTATACCAGAGAATAGATTAGAATACATAAATATGATTATTCGAATTGTCTGAAGACATTTTTTTATTTTTAAAATGTTATCAGCTTATGATAAGAAGTGTTGAGTGTTAGAAAACATGTTTACCACTAACAATTATGAATTTACTTTATTTATGTAAATCACAATTTCCAAATGAGGAATTTCAATTCTACAAATTTATTTCTAAAAAAACATTAAGTTGTAAATATTGATCTATTAATAAAGATTACGAATTTTCAATTTAGTGAATCAAAATTTCCAAATAAATAATTTTATTTCATGATGAAATTTATTTCTGTATTTTTCTAATCATTAATGATAAGAGAAAATTTTCATTGTAAATGAATTTTTAATATTGGGAAATAATTCTGTTCTCAACATTTTACTACCACAATTTATCAACCTTTTTACACTTTCAAAGAGATGATAAAAATGAAATTTTGAACAAAAACTTACAATATATTAATATCAATGAATTTAAAACAAAACGTAGATTTCTGAAGATATCAAAATGAAATTTTGAATATTTTTAATGATTATGAAAGTTTTCAAGATGATACAAATTTTTCCTAAGACTCGGAAAAATTATTTTGAAGAGAATATTCAACAGGATTTAAAAAAATTTCAAAAGATTTCCAAAATTGTCAAAAAATAATTTTGAAGATTTTAAGGCAGCGTTTTTTTTTTTGCAGAATTAAGAAATATTTGAATCATTTTAAGAGATAATTGTTGATAAGTTTTTTAAAAATTCAAAAATAATTTAAAATTTGAAAATATTTCAAAAAATTTCAAACAAGATGTACATTTTTTAAGGTTTTGAAAAAAAATGTTGAAGCTTTTTAAGAATTTTGAAAGAAATTTTTTTTCAAAGAAAATAAAATAAAATTTCTTAAGATTCCTAGGAAAATTTCAAATAATTTTTTATTTTGACAAATGAATTTTAAGATAAAATTGAAAAAGATTTCAAAACATTGCAAATGATTTCCTAAAACTTTGAAAAAGAATGTAGAAGATTTCAAGGCGATTTTTAAAATTTTTCAACATTTTGAAAAAATTGCAGGAAAAAACGATTCATTTTAAAATATAATTAAGAGGTTTTCAAAAGATTCAGAAATAATTAAAAAATTTAAAAATACGATGGACGCACGACCGAGACTTTAAGTGTTTCTGTCCGGGGTTGAGAAACTCTAAAAAGTAGTCAAAGTAGGCGCAACGCGCCTACAAAAGTGGATTTCGTAGCCTATTAAGATGTTAATTAAGTCATTCAAACCTTCTCCTCCCATACCTTTCCTCCCCTCACTTCACAGTCCCTCCCTTCCCCAACTTCTTTCTCCCTGTCCTCACTTCCCCAGCTAACACTCCTCTTCCGCTATTTGCCTTCTCCAGCCCTCTCCTAGTCACTTAAACGACCTTACTAGCCCTCCCCTCATTTCCCCACCACTTCCAATCATTTTTCCTACTTACCCTTACGTCCCTCCTGATTGCCTACCCCTCACTTCACACTCCTACCCTTCCTCTACTTCTCCCTCTCCTCACTTACCCACTTAAAACTTCTCTTCCGCTACTTGCCTTCTCCAGCCCTCCCATACTAGCCCTCCCCTCACTACCCAACCACTTCCAATAATTTTCCCTACTTTCCCTCCCCTCACGTCACACTCCCTCCCTTCCGCAACTTCTTTCTCCCTTTTCTCCCTTCCTCAACTTCTTTCTCCCTCTCCTCACTTCCCCAGCTAACACTCCTCTTCCGCTATTTGCCTTCTCCAGCCCTCTCCTACTCACTTAAACGACCTTACTAGCCCTCCCCTCACTACCCCACCACTTCCAATAATTTTTCCTACTTACCTTTACTTCCCCCCTGATTTCCTACCGCTCACTTTACACTCCTACCCTTTCTTTACTTCTCCCTCTCCTCACTTCCCCACTTAACACTTCTCTTCCGCTACTTGCCTTCTCCAGCCCTCCCCTACTAGCCCTCCCCTCACTTCTCGTCACTACCCACCACCTTCAATCATTTTTCCTACTTCCCCTCACTTCCCCTCTGCTTTCCTACCCCTCACTTCACACTCCCTCCCTTCCTCTACTTCTCCCTCTCCTCACTTTCCTAGCTAACACTTTTCTTCCGCTACTTGCTTTCTCCAGCCCTCTCCTACTCACCCAACAACCCTACTAGCCCTTTACTCACTTCTCACTACCCCATCACTTCAAATAATTTCCTCCACTTCCCCTCCTTAATTCCCCCTACATTTTTCATAATTCACCCTCCCCTTATTCCCCCCCCCCCTTTCTCTAATTCTCCTTCCCTCATCTCCCCCACTTCTCCTCGTTTGCTTCCCCTTATTTTCCCTGCCGTAATTTCCTCTCACTTCCCCTCCTTTCGACCGATTTTAATGTTTTTTTGTTTAAAATTCTTAGAATTAATTTCTGCAGAACGAATTCAGGCCCGGTTTTTTAATTTCACTCTGTGGAATGTATTATTTAAACAAATAGAACGTCAAAATTGAACATTTGACGAATATTATTTTTTTTTCTCCGAAGAAGACTACGATTACAATTATTATAAATATTCTAATAAACAAATTGTATTTTTTTCTTTCAAAGTATTTTTTTTCTCATCAAACAACTTTCAAATTAACTCTAAATTATAATAAATAGCTGCAGAAAAATGTACATGTTAAATATTTTCATTGTTAATAACAATATTATAAACAAATTGAAAAATTTAACGTTTTCCATCGGGAAAATTTTTTTCTGCTAAATCACGTTGCAGTCATCTTAGTGATTAAAATTAAATTAATTAAATTAAAAAAAAACCTATTTTGCTATACTATAATATTTTATGAGAAAAATTTCTTCCTTCAATGGATCTCATTGGAATTATTTTTTTATTTGAATTTTTCTAATAATTTTATGATCTCTGGATCAAGTTCTGCTGCATTTTTCTCCCACTCCTGTCTTAAATCGGCAATGTACAGATCAGATGACTATTATAATTTATTCAAAAAATATTTTCTCTTACATAAATATCTCTGCATAAGTATAAGTGGCGAAAAACCCTCTTATTTCCATAGCAAAATAATTTTTCTTAAATATTATGATTATAAAAATTACAATTTTTCATTATTACTTAATACAGTGGACCCCGGATTTAGCTCCCCTGGATTGTGCCCTTCCGAGAATTGACTCCGCGCCGTGGGGATACGTGAGAGGCGTTTGCGGGGGATTTGCGGTGTGCACTCAGGCGTGACAAAACAGAGAGAGAAACAGGAGAGAGACAAAATAGTTCCGAGTCTCTGGAATTAACTTTTTAGTGAAAAAAAAACGAATTTCCAACAAAATAGTCAAACAGGAAAGCAAATAGTTGAAATTTCAATTGAAAAAAAAATTTTGAACCAAAAATTAAAAAGTTAAATATTCAGTAAAAAAAGGATTTTCATCAAAATACATGAATTTTTAAACAAATAGATAAATTTTCAACAAAAAAATGGAAAAATTAAATTTTCAGGTAAAAAAACGACTTTTCGTTAAAATAAATGAATTTTGAAACAAATAGTTGAAATTTCAAATTGAAAAGATAAATTTTTAACCAAAATTATAAAAGTTGTATTTTCAGTAAACAAACGAATTTTCATCAAAATACATTAATTTTCAAAAAATTAGTTGAATTTTTAACTCGAAAAGATACATTTTTAACCGAAAATGGAAGTTAAATTTTCAGTTAAAAACGAATTTTAATCAAAGTACATGACTTTTGGAACAAGTAATTGAATTTTTAGCTCAAAGAGGTCAATTTTCAACCGAAAATAGAAAAGTTAAATTTACAGTATATAAAAAAAGAATTTTCGTCAAAATACATGAATTTTTAAAGAAATAGATAAATTTTCAACTCAGGTAAATTTTCAACGAAAAATGGAAAAATTAAATTTGCAGGTAAAAAAAAATAATTTTCATTACAATACATGAATTTTGAAACAAATAGTTGAAATTTTAAATTGAAAAGATAAATTTTCAACCAATATTATAAAAGTTGTATTTTCAGTAAGCAAACGAATTTTCATCAAAATACATTAATTTTCAACCAATTATTTGAATTTTTAACTCTAAAAGATACATTTTTAACCGAAAATGGATTTTAAATTTTCAATTAAAAACGAATTTCCATTAAAGTATATGACTTTTCAAACAAATAGTTAAATTTTCAGCTCAAAGAGATAAATTTTCAACCGAAAATAGAAAGGTTATATGCACAGTATATAAAAAATAAATTTTCATCAAAATACATGAATTTTTAAACAAATAGTTGAATTTTTATGTCAAAAAGAGAAATTTTCATCTAAAAATAGAAAAGTTAACTTTTTATTTAAAAAACACGAATTTTCAACAAAATAGTCAAATAGGGAAGCAATTAGTTGAAATTCCGACTCAAAGAAATAAATTTTCAGTAAAAAAAAACGAATTTTCAACTCAGAAATATAAATTTTCAACCAAAAATGGAAAAATTTAATTTCCAGTAAAAAAACGATTTTCCATCAAATTTCATGAATTTTTAAACAAATAGTTGAATTTTCAGTGAAAAAATGAATTTTCATCAAAATACATGAATATCTAAATAAATAGTTGAATTTTTAACTCGAAAAGACAAATTTTCAACCAAAAATGGACAAATTAAATTTCCAGTGAAAAAAAACGAATTTCCATCAAAATTCATGCATTTCTAAACAAGTAGTTAAATTTGCAGTCAAAAAAAGGAATTTTCATCATAATAAATGAATTTTTAAATAAATAGTTGAATTTTCCACACGAAAAGATAAATTTTCAACTAAAAATGTAAAAGTTAAATTTTTAGTAGAAAAGGAATTTTTATCAAAATACATTAAGATTTAGACAAATAGTTGAATTTTCAACACGAAAAGATAAATTTTAAACCATAAATGGAAAAATTAAATTTTCAGTACATAAACACGAATTTTCATCCAAATACATGAAGTTTTAAACAAGTAGATGAATTTTCAACTCAAAAAGATACATTTTCAACTAAAACTGGAAAAGTTAAATTTTCACACGAAAAAAACGAATAATCATCAAAATAGTTTAGATTAGCGGGCATCGGAATCCCACCCCTGACGCGCCCCTTGGGTGCTTTTACACCTCTGCATGAATGCATGCACGCGGGTGCATATGCGTTTGCATGTGTTTATACCATCTTCAAATGAGATCCCTAATAGCACGGAACGTTCCCGGGAGGTATAAAATGTCTGCCGGTTGGGAACGTTCCAGGAACGTTCCATTGGAACCTGAGAGGAAACTTCCATTATTGTTATTTTTAACAACAATTATATCGTAAACCGTAAGAGATCGGTGAAAATGGATGTCATTTTCGACTTTTGAGTACCGCATATACTATCTATAATATGATATCCATATCATAAACTGACATCGAGTTTGACCTATCACTTACGATTAACGACAATTTTCTATTTTAAATACAAAATTGGATTAAAAATTCCTTCGGAATCTATTCAACTGCCAGAAAAATTACAAATCCTTTGAAGTCTTTTAAATCCCCTGAAACATTTTTTGAAGCTCCTGAAAATGCAATAAAATATGTGGAAATATCCTAAGATATATCAAATCCTTTAGAATCTTTTGAAATGCCTTGAAATTTATTGAAGGTCTTAGATCTTTCTTTCATTATTTCAAAAATACCCTAAAATCTTTCGAAATCTTTGAAATCCCTTCAAATTATTTGAAATAATTGAACATTCCTGGGAATCTTTCGAAATATCCTAAAATCTTTCAAATTCTTTAAAATCTTTGACAGTACCTTGAAATGTTTGAAAATCTTTCAAATCCTACAGAATCCCTGAACTCTTGTGAATAAATTCTTTGAAATCTATCAAAATATTATAAAATTTAAAATTTCTCAAAATCATTGAAATTCTGGGCAATCTTGTAAAATCACTTGAAATTTATTCAAATATAATAAAACCTGGCATTGATCCTATGAAATAGTTCCGTATCTTCCGAAATTCTAAAAAACTCTTGAATACCCAATGCAAATATTTTCAATACACTGAAAATGGTTCAAATCTTCGGAAATTCCTTAAAATTGTTTAATCTATTGGAAATTCTTTACAATTATTTTAAATAGCCTGAAATATTTTTAATCCTTAGAAACCCTTCCAATTTTCAAAATACCCGAAAATATTTAACATTCTTTGAAATCCCTTCATATAATTCGAATCAATTGAAATCTTTGGAATCCTTTGGAATTCCTTCACACTTGTTAAAGCTCTTGAAAATTTCTTTGAATTTCAATAAGTACCCCAAAATATTTTAAATCCTCTGAAAGCTTTTGGAATCCTTTTAAATATATCAAAGCTCTCAAAAATTCTTTGCAATTTAAAAAAAATACCCTTTAATCAGTTTAAAAATTGGCTTGAACCAAGTCGCATTAGTTGCATAAAACTACAAAAAAGTCTGAAATTTCGAAAAAAATTCAGGCGGAATCTCAAATTAATTCAAATAAATCGTAAACGAAATTTGAAATCTTTTAAAATATTTGAAACCCTCCGAGATATTCACTTCTTGCGAATAAATTCTTCAAAATTTATTAAAATATTACAGAATACCGTGAAATTTTATTAAACTGTCTGAAATCCTGGAAAAACGATTAAAATACCCTGAAGGCTTTTGAAATCCCATAAGTCGTGGAAATCCTTGGAAATCTTAAAAATTCCTCAGTATTTTTTTTAATCCCTTGGAATCTTTTAAATCCCTTGGAATTTTTTTAAAAATCTTAAAACCTTATAGGTCCTGTAAGACTTCTCCGTGTCTTTTAAAATTTAACGAAATTCTTTAAAACCGCATGCATTTTTCTCAAATCCACTAAAATCATTAAATTCTTTGGATAACCCTTGAAATTTTAAAAATCTCATCAAAGGCATTTGATTCTTTTAAAGTACTATAAAATATTTCTAATTCTTTGAAGCCCTATTAATTTATTGAAATCAATTTAAAATTATTTGGAATCTTTCAAAATGCTTTACAATATTTTAAATCCTTTAAAATGTGTTTAAACCACTTCAAAATTTGTGAAGCTCTTAAAAATGCCTAGGACTCTTTTCAAGCACTCTACAATACTTGAAATAATCTGAAATCAAATCATTAATTGAAATCAATTGAAAGCTCCTCGCAATCTTTTATAATACCTTAAAATAACTCAAATTCTTTAAAATCTTTTGAAATTTTTTTAAAGCTCTTACAAGTTTTAAAAATATCCAACAATCGCTAAATTTATCTGAAATCCGTTGATAATGCTTTTTGGAATATTAATATATATTCATATAATAGAATTTTCACTCAGAGAGCATCAAAATGATTAATTAGCAAATTTTTTGTTTGTGTAAAAAGACTCAAAACATACTACCATCACAACTGAGTTTATGGTTCATTACTCACCTCATAATTTATTTAATGTATTCATCCTTGAGAATTGTTTTGTTGTTGTACAAGAAATTCTAGTGATTCACGGAAAATATTCCCACAAAAAAGTCCATTGATCTAATGAAATTATATTTATTATACTTTAGCGAAAACGATCGTAATCAATACATCTATGGGGATTCCAACATTTTCAAGTGAACCATTCGGTGTGTTTCAAAGATCCCGAAACCGGTGCACATTCCAACACCATCGAGGACACGTGGTCATGTGTGAAACGCATGTTTCCAGATGCCCATCGAAGTCGAAATTTATTTGATTCATATCCGGCGCAATTTATGTACGTCTGAATACGCCAAGATGAACCATGCAAATTCGGCGCATTCCTTAATGATATTACCAAAGTTTACCCCGTATGAGTACTCCGGTAACAGACCTATTTTTTCCTTCTCGTCATTTTAATTTAAATGTATTTACCTTACCAAAATCCACCACACTGAGGCAAAAACCAAAATTTACCCTTTTCAGGGCCCACAAAAAATACAAAAATCGGCGTTTTTCAGGGCCCCAGAAAAATCTCCCCACGAGACGTTGGAAAAGGAGTAGGGGTTTGACCCACATTATTTTTGTGATCAGTCAAAGGGGTGCCTTCCCGCCCCCCCCCCCACGAGACGTTGGAAAAGGGATAGGGGTTTGAAACACATTATTTTTGTGACCAGTCAAAGGGGTGGCTTCCCGCCCCCACGAGACGTTGGAAAAGGGGTAGGGGTTCGACCAACATTATTTTTGTGACCAGTCAAAGGGGTGGCTTGCCGCCCCCACGAGACGTTGGAAAAGGAGTAGGGGTTTGACCAACATTATTTTTGTGACCAGTCAAAGGGGTGCCTTCCCGCCCCCACGAGACGTCGGAAAAGGGGTAGGGGGTTGACCAACATTATTTTTGTGACGAGTCAAAGGGGTGCCTTCCCGCCACCAACGAGACGGAAAAGGGTTAGGAGTTTGGAAAAGGGGTGAGAGTTTGACCAAAACTATTTTTGTGTCCAGTCAAAGAAGTGCCTTCCCACCCCCACAAGACGTTGGAAAAGGGGTAGGGGTTTGACCAACATCATTTTCATGCCCAGTCAAAGAGGTGCCTTCCCGCCCCAACGAGACGTTGGAAAAGGGGTCGGGGATTAACCAACATTATTTTTGTGCCCAGTCAAAGCGGTGGCTTCCCGCCCCCACGAGACGTTGGAAAAGGGGTAGGGGTTTCACCAACATTATTTTTGTGAACAGTCGAAGGGGTGCCTTCCAGCCACCACAAGACATTGGAATAGGGGTAGGGGTTTGACCAACATTATTTTTGTGTCCAGACTAAGAAGTGCCTTCCCATCCCAATGAGACGTTGGAAAAAGGGTAGAGGTTTGGCGAACATTATTTTCGCGACCAGTCAAAGGGGTGCCTTCCCGCCCCGACGAGACGTTGGAAAAGGGGTAGGGGTTTGACCAACATTATTTTTGTGACCAGTCAAAGGGGTGCCTTTCGGCTCCCACGAGACGTTGGAAAAGGGGTAGGGGTTTAACCAACATTATTTTTGTGACGAGTCGAAGGGGTGCCTTCTCGCCCCCACGAGAGGTTGGAAACGGGGCAGGGGTTTGACCAACATTATTTTTGTGACCAGTCAAAGGGGTGCCTGCCCGCCCCCACCAGACGTTGGAAAAGGGGTAGGGGTTTGACCAACATTATTTTTGTGACGAGTCAAAGGGGTGCCTTCTCGCCCCCACGAGACGTTGGAAAAGGGGCAGGGGTTTGACCAACATTATTTTTGTGACCAGTACAAGGGGTGCCTGCCCGCCCCCACGAATCGTTAGAAAGGGGAAGGGGGTTGACAAAAATTATTTTCATGACCAGTCGAAGGTGTGCCTTCCCGCCCCAACGGGACGTTGGAAAAGTGGTAGGGGTTTGACCAACATTATTTTCATGTCCAGTCAAAGGGGTGCCTTCCCGCCCCCACGGGACATTGGAAAAGGGGTAGAGTTTGACCAAAATTATATTTGTGACCAGTCAAAGGTTATTAGCCAAAATTATTCTTGCGACCGGTCAAAAGGGTGCCTTCCTGCTCCCATGAATCGTTACACGTAATATATAAATAATAATTATTACCTATTATTCATCTATTATTTATAAGTATTGCCTATTATTACCTAATAAATTATGTATACAGGGTCTCCAGTACTCAAGGTACATTTTCATATTTTTAAATTCCTCATAAAAAATGAAGTTGAAAATAATAATAAAAATTTGTTGTAAAGTTAATAATTAATTAATAATTAAACTAATAATTATAAATATATATATAGACATTTCATGGAATCTACGAAATTCATTATTCACGTGAAATCAATACATTCTCGTTATGATGAGAATGTAATAATTCATTATTCTTTGTGCGAAAAAGATTGGAATTTTCGATTTTTTAAGAAAACTCAAAAATTCGTCATGATAGTCTTGTAGGACTATCAAAAAGTAACGTTTTGCTTTTCTTTACTTTTTTTTATATCGTGCTTTATTTGGCTTAAAATGTTTATTTTCGCTCATTTGTGGGGATTTTGAAAATGCTATAACTTTTAGAATTTCTATCCAAAATAGTTAATTATCCAGCTCGATCTTTCTTCTTGGTCCCTGAAGCTGTGTGCCAGCGAAGAATCCCATATGATCAGTCTTTCAAAAGTTATCCGATATTCAGACGACGACGACAACGACGACGACAACGACAGACACCGACGTAAAAACTATTTTTTCTGACTCAGGGGGCCTAAAAACATCAACATTTGATGGAACCCACGAAAGTCATTATGCACATAAAGTCAATACCTTCTCATTATGATGAGAATGCAATAATTCATTACTTTTTTGGTTTGTACAAAATTTGTATGTTCCATTTTTCAAGAAAACTCAAAAAGTTGTTTTGATAATCTAGAAGGGCTATCAAATAGTAACACTTTTCTCATTATGACTTTTTTCCATATCATGCATTCTTTGGCTCAAAGTCCTAATTTTCCCTTATTTTTGGGGATATTGAAAATGCTATACCTCTGACAATTTTGCTTTCATCGAAAAAAGTCATGAGAATAAATTGTTTTAATTTTTGATAAAACGGACATCCAACAATGGAATTTCTCAATTTTGTATAAAATGGTCTACAAATTCTTGAAAATTTAGAATTTCTACCAGAAATAGCTGGTTAACGAACTCGATCTTTCTTTTTGGTCCCTGAAACTGTGTGCCAAACAACTATCCCATCCAATCAGTCTTTTAAAAGTTATCCGATATACAGACGACGACGACAACGACAGACGAACAGACACCGACGTAAAAACTATTTTCTCTGACGCAGGGGGCCACAAAACGTCGACATTTGATGGAATTAACGAAAGATATTTTCCGCATAAAATGAGTACATTCTCATTATGATGAGTATGTAATAATTCATTATTTTTTGTGCCAACAAAATTAGAATTTTCGACTTTTTGAGAAAAGTCAAAAAGTCGTTTTGAAAATCTTGTAGTTCTATCAAAAAGTAACACTTTTTCTATTTTGACTTTTTTCATATCGTATTTTATTTGGCCTAAAATGTTAATTTTTGCTTATTTTTGGGAATTTTGAAAATTCGATAACTGTGAAATTTTTTCCTTGATCGAAACAAGTCATAAGGATAAATTGTTTTAGTTTTTGCGTACTACGTACATCCATCCACGGAACTTCTAAATTTTGAAAAGAATGGTCTAGAAAATTTTGAAAATGCACTTACTTTTAGAATTTCTATCCAAAATAGCTGGTTAACGAACTCGATCTTTATTTTTGGTCCCTGAAACTGTGTGCCGAAGCACAATCTCATCCGATTATTCTTTCGAAAGTTATTTGATATACAGACAACGACGACGTCGTAGAAACTCAAATATTGCGCCAAATTTGGAGAAAAGTACCGAAAAATCGGGAATTTTTGTTTTTCATAATTTTTTTCCGAGCCAAAAGGGTATTGGGACTCGATCCTAACTATGATCAACGGTGATCGGAATAGTTGAACTGCAAGGTAAAACATGTCTCACCGATCTCGAATAGCCATACTCTTCGCAAAATGGTGGATTCATACCCTTCGTACAGGGTTGTGCGAAAATCCTACAGATTCCGAAATTTCATGTCCGCCATATTGGGTCCGCCATTTTCAATTTCAAAAAGTTAATGTCAAAATGATAGTCAGCGACCCCGAAAACCCCCGAGTACAGAGTTGTGTGAAAATCATAGAGTTTCCAAAATTCGATGTCCGCCATATTGGGTCCGCCATTTCCAATTTCAAAAATTTCGATATCAAGTTCATAATCAGCGACTCCAAAAACCCCCAAGTACAGAGTTGTGCGAGAATCGTAGAGTTTCCAAAATTTTATGTCCGCCATATTGGATCCGCCATTTTGCGAAGAGTATGGCTATTCGAGATCGGTGAGACAAGTTTTTTCCTGCAGCTAAGAAGGCGAAGAAAAGTTAAAGATTTCAAAAGAAAATCACAACTTTCTAGCACTTATGTAAGAAAAGATAGTTACAAACAATATTAAATTCCTTATACAACTTTTTTGTTAACTTTTATTGATTATTACCTGAGTAAAAAAAGGACAGGAACATGAAAATTGCCGAAAAACCGCAACTATCAGGCATTGATATAGATGAAAAGAGTCATTACAACAATAATTTGTTTAAACAATTATTTTTACTAGATATGATTAAGTCACGCCAATTGAAAAGTAGACAAACAGTGGTAAATTTCAGAAAAAATGCAATATTCTACCATTAGGTGGAGAGAATTTTATTAACAATGATAATAAATTGTTTAAACAATTATTTTTGTTAAACTGAATTAATTATTACATCACTCCAATTGAAGATTGGACATAAACCCAGAAGTTTCAGAGAAAACCGTTTCTTTCTAGCATTATTCAAATGGAACAATAATAATAATGAATTGTTTAAACTTGTTGTTTAAACTTTAAATTTGTTTAAATTTAAAGAAATTCAAACAAATTAGATAAATATATTAAAACACATTCAAATAATTTACGCAAGATTCGAAAAACTTTAAGGAATTCAAAATCATTAATAAGAATTCAAAGAATTCAACAGAAAATAAGAGGTTTCATAAACAATAAAACAATTGTATTTTGTAGAAAATTTGTTCGTATTGAATGAAAATTCATCTTTTTTATTCCGGATTCATCATTTTGGTTGAAAAATGATTTCGTTTGTTCCAAATTTATATTGTTTTATTTAAAAATTCATGTGTTTTGTTAAAAATTTAACTTGGTAGAAAATTAATATTTCTTGGTTGAGAATACAGATTTTTGTTAAAAATTACATTATTTGGTTGAAAGCTTACTTTCTTGGTTACAGATTCATAATTTTAGTTAAAAATTAATTTCTTGAGTTAAAAATTCAACTATTTTTTTGAGAATTTTTTCTCGAATAATTGGGATAAAGGTTTCTGAAGGATTTACATGGTATGATAATTAAAAAGTTATTCATTGGATTCGAAATAATTGAAGGAGTCCAAAAATTTTAAAAGTTTATAATTATTAAAAATAATTACAAATAACTCAATGAATTCAGAAGAGTTCTGAGAATTTAAACAATTATTGCAAAGAATATACGATGATTTCTAATGAATGCAAAAAAGTTAATAAAGGGAATTATTCTACTTTTTATATATTTTGAATGAGTTTTTTTATATATTTTGACATATTATGAATTCTTTTAATTCAGTGAGAGTTAAAAAACTCAAACAATGCGAAAATACTTCTAATTTTTAGTTCTTTGAATTAGTATACATTTTTTTAATTCGCTTGAATTGTACATGAAGAGCGAACGATAACATGTCATGATATTTACATTTTATATTGCTCTGGCGTAGTAGTTAATTGTTGTCCTTCATGATTGCACATATTGTCATAAATCTCACTAATTTAGAAGGACGCATGTGATAGCGATTATAATTATATGAGGCAAAATACTTTCAGCAGTGTTCATTAGTTAAACTCTAATGCAGGGTATTTATTTCGTATTCGAATTTTTTTAAATGAAAATATCTTTTTTTTTAATGTTAAAATGTGCCCACGAAAAAACTACTCTGAAAGAAATAATTTGATGGCACACGAATAATTCTGGTTATTCCAACCATATGCTATTGCTCCATCAGCTAAAACCAAATCGAATCTTTTTTTTACATTCTCATCCTGATGAGAAGGTATTCGTTTCATATAAAATTCGACTTAGTCGGTTTTCATCAAATCTTAACGTTTTGAGACGCCCTGAGTTAGAAAAAAAAAAACTTTTATGGAGGTGTCTGTCTGTAGTAGGTTGTAGGCACGATAACTTTCGAGAAAAGTATCAGATTAGATTGATATTGGGCACACTGTTTTGAGGCCTGATTGATATTGGGCACACTGTTTTGAAAGGCCAAGAAACCGACTCCCTGAAAACGGCAATCAGATCCGAACTCAAGAGAACGATAGCAAGGTCTATGGCTTAATGTCTCTCTTGAAGGAAAAGGCTTCAACACATTGTTATTATTATATCATTAAGCCGTTTCCCTTTCGGGGTAGGCGTGAATTGCTCGGTGGTAAAGTAGTGATGTGTTAAAGAATTTATTCAAGAGAAGTGAGTTATTTCGTAGGGTTTCAAAGATTTGAAGAGATTTGAAATTAGTTTTTGGAATTTAGCTAAAATACTTATTAATTTATCCTGAATTCTTTGAAATCAGTTTTATTTTTTTTTATTCACTTAAATTCCTCTAAATTTACTTAGTTTAATGTATTCTTTTGACTTTTTAAAAGTTTTTATATAATTCATCCTGATAATCAATTTATGAACTGATCAAATTATTTGAAATATTTTAAGGTATTGTATCAAATTCCTTGGCATTTTCAAGAGCTTCAAGAATTTTTAAGGGATTTTAAAGGATTTGAAATATTTTAGGTTATTTTAAAAGATTACGGAGAAAGTTTTGATCGACTTCAAGAATTTTATATTAATAATGGATTCAAAAGACTTGGAAATTTTGTAGGGTATTTTACAAGATTCCAAGACATTTTTAAGAGATTTAAACAATTTCAAGAGATTTTTTCTTTTTTTTTACTAAAATCAATGGAACTTTTACGATTTATTAAATTATTATATTTTCCATTGGTTCGAATTCTTTTGAATTTAGCTTGAATTGTTTTGAAGTATTATGAATTTATCCTGAAATTTTTCACTTTGAGTAAGAAAGTACCCTATGAGCGTGAAACTACCACAGTTGCTTGAAAATTCATCTTTTTCTGGTAGAAAATTGATTTTCTTGGTTGAAAATTCAACGATTTGGGTAAAAATGTATGCATTTTCTTGGAAATTTCTTATTTGTTGATAGAAAATAATTTTTGTTTTTTTAGAAATACAACTCTTTGTTTAAAAATTAATCTGTTTTGGTTGATTCAACTATTTTCTTGAAAAGTCGTCTTTTTTTTTGGTTAAATTCAATTGTATTTATTTATAATTGAAATCTTTTTTATTGAAATATCAACTATTATATGTTTTTAAGTTGAAAATTCAACTCCTTGGTTGAAAGTTCAACTACTATCTTAAAAATTCATTTCTTGGTTGTGGATTTAAAATTTTGATAGAAAATTCATCTTTTTGGTTGAGAATTAAACTACTTAGTTAAAACTTCCCCTTTTTGGGGTGCAAATTAATTTGTTTAACTGAAAATGTAACTGTTTAGTCAAAAATGAACTTGTTTATTGAAATCTCATATTATTGGGTTGAAAATTTAAATAAAATTCGTCTTTTTATCTACGACATTCAACAATTTGGCAAAAAATTCAACTATATGGTAGAAAATTCAACATTTTTTGTAGAAGATACGCTTTTCTATTCAAAATTAATGTCTTTTTAATAAAATTTTATTTCATTTTGGTTGATAGAAGAACATTATCGTCTCCTAAGACTTTAAAACAATTCAAGTTAAATTCAAATTATTTTCTATCAAAAAATAAGAAAGTTCCAAGAAAATGCATACATTTTTACCCAAATCGTTGAATTTTCAACCAAGAAAATCCATCCTCTACCAGAAAAAGATGAATTTTTAAGCAACTGTGATAGTTTCACGCTCATAGGGTACTTTCTTACTCTAAGTACAAATTTCAGGATAAATTCATAATACTTCAAAACCATTCCAGTTAAATTCAAAAGAATTCGAACCAATGGAAAATATAATAATTTAATAAATCGTAAAAATTTCATTGATTTTAGTACAAAAAAAAAGCAAAAATCTCTTGAAATTGTTTAAATATCTTAAAAATGTCATGGACTCTTGTGAAATACCCTACAAAATTTCAAAGTATTGTAAATCAATTATTAATATCAAATTCTTGAAGTCGATCAAAACTTTCTCTGTAATCTATTAAAATAACCTAAAATATTTCAAATCCTTTAAAATCCCTTAAAATTTCTTGAAGCTCTTGAAAATGCCTAGGAATTTGAAAAAATACCTTGAAATATTTCAAATTATTTGATCAGTTTATTAATTGATTATCAGGATGAATTAAATAAAAACTTTTCAAAAGTCAAAAAAATACGTTAAATTAAGCAAATTTAGAGGAATTGAAGTGAATTAAAAAAAAATGAATATCATTCCAAAGAATTTTAAAGAATTCAGGATCAATTAATAAGAATTCTAGCTAAAATCCAAAAACTAATTTCAAATCTCTTCAAATCTTTGAAACCCTACGAAATAACTCACTTCTCTTGAATAAATTCTTTAAAAAAAATTGTGAGAAATAATTTGTTTTAATTTTCGAGTACTACGGGCACCTGTCAATGGAAATTATAAATTTAAAAAAAAAATTGTCTTAAAAATTTTGAAAGTGCCCTTACTTCTTGAATTTCTGTCCAAAATAGCTGGTTGATGAACTCGATCTTTCTTTTTCATCCCTGAAACTGTGTGCCAAAGCACAATCCAATCAGATTAGTCTTTCAAAAGCTATCCGATATACAGACGACGACGACGACGACGACGGCAGACGGACAGACACCGACGTAAAGACTATTTTTTCTGACTTAGGGTGCCTCAAATCGTCGACATTTCATGGAATTCACGAAAGTCATTTTCCGCATAAAACCAAAACCTTCTTATTATGATGAGAATGTAATAATTCATTATGTTTTGTGCCAATAAAATTTGAATTTGCGATTTTTCATGAAAACTCAAAAAGTCGTCATGAGAATCTTGTAGGACTATCAACAAGTAACACTTTTTTCCTTCTGACTTTTCTCAATATCATGCTTTAATTAGCTTCAAATGTTAATTTTCCCTTTTTGGGGGAGATTTTGAAAATGCTATAACTCTGTCAATTTTCTTTGTATTTGAGAAAGTTGTGGAAATATTTGTTTTTAATTTTCGAGCACTACGGGCGGCCGTTCATGAAATGGATAAATTTGGAATAAAATGGTCTCAAGAATTTTGAAAGTGCCCTTACTTTTCGAATCGTCCCTGAAACTGTGTGCCAAAGCACAAGCCAATCCCATTAGTCTTTCGAAAGTTATCCGATATACAGACGACGACAACGACGAGGACGACAGACGGACAGACGGACAGACACCGACGTAAATACTATTTTTTCTGACTCAGAAAATATGACATATGAAAACTCGTAACCTCCATAGTAGTTTTATGGAGGAAGTTTTCTTAGTCATCACTTTCTAACTCATAGGATGACCTCTATATTAAAATTAAACTCAACTGAAGTGAAAAAGTAGATTTCTCATTTTATCGATCGCCGATAATTATTTTTATTTATTTATTTTTAGTATTACTTTCAATGTAAATTGTTATTAAAGATATTATATCTTTGTTTGGCCTGACTTTCTCAACACATAGCGTAAAATAAAATGTATTACAGTAATTTTTGTACCTTTTTAATCCAGTCGCAAGTTTTTTTAATTAAGTAACATAAATTGATTATTTACTTCAAGGTTATGTAACTGAATACGGGGCATTGTTTTTATAATAAAAGTTTATTTTTCCTCTAAAATACCTCTATTGCAATTATGGCATGTTTTCAAATGCTTGTGACGTTGTGAAATGACAATATGAATTCAATTTTGAAAATTATATGTACATATATTTTACTTTTTTCTAATTGGTTTAAAAGGTTAATTATAAACTAATTTATAGAAACGAAATTTCAAATTTAAAGGAGAATAATAAATAAAATAATAAATAATAAATAATAAATGTAAACATTATTTGAATGTTTTAATGAAAATAATTGTGTAATGCTTTTTATGTCATGAACTGATTCATTAATTATTAACTGATTGTATTGAAACTTACATTTTATGGAATTAGCTTAAAAGGTTATTAACAAATTAAATGTTCAGAAATGAAAGTTCAAATTTGAAAAAAAATATAAAGTAAAAATTATTTGAATGTTTTAATGAAAGTTATAGTTTCACGCTTCTTATTTTTTTAATTGATTGATTTTTTTCAGCTGATTATTTTTTTTCAAAATATTAAATTACATAAAGATTGATTTTGATTTGTTTCAAAGAAGTACATAAATATTATTTACATCAAAGTTATGTAATTGATTATTAGCTATAATTTTCATAATGAAAGTTTGTTTGCATTTGAAATGCCTCTATTCCAATTAATTATTATTAGCTGATTCATTTCCTTCACAATATCAAATTACATAAGGATTGCATTTTAATTTGTTTCAAATAAGTACATAAGTTGATTATATACTTCATGGTTATCTAATTACATATTGGCTATAATTTATATAATAGAAGTTTATTTATATTCAAAATTCCTCTATTATTAATTACGTAATTTCTGTCAACGTTTGTGATGTTGTGAAATGATTATACGAATTCAATTTTCAAAATTATATAGACATACGTTTTAATTTTTTCTGGAAAAGAAAGATTCGAGATTCTATGTATGGCTGGTATTACGTTATGGAGCAGATATATGGGGATGGGAGGAAAGGAAAAAAATTGAGAGTTTACAAGAAAGGTATGTAAGGTGGACGCTAGGGGTAGACTGGAGGACGCCTGAATATATGGTGAGAGAAGAAGCGCAAAGGGATAAATTGAGTACTAGAGCGGGTAAGAGGGCATGGCAATTTGAAACGAAGTTAAGGGAGGGAAAGGAAGGGGAGTGAGCAAAAAGTGTTTATAGGAGGTAGAAGAAAGAAGAGGGAGAGCGCTAGAACTAACAAGATGGGAAGAAGAAAGGAGGAAGTTTTTCAGTGCTAGAGATACAGGAGAGGGGAATGGAGTAAGCTATGAAGAATTAGAGGAAAAGGACAAGGAAAGACAATTAATGGAAAGGAGGATAATGACTGAGGAATCAAAATATAATAAATGGTATATGATGATAAAAAAGGAAGGAGTATCAAAATATTTAGAAAAGGGATAAGTAGTGAGAAGATGGACTGGAATAGCTAGATTTAGATTCAGAAATGAGGTAAGAGACGGAATGTATTGGAAAAAATAGGAGAACAGAAAGTGCAGAATATGTGAATGGGAGTAGGAAACATGTGAGCATGTATGGGAAGGACATAGGAGAGGAATGTAAGATAAGGGCAGCTGGAAAGAGAATGTGGTAAAGATTCTAGAGGAGGATGGAATTGGTGAGAAGTGGATGAAGGAGTTGGAGGGTCTAGAGCGGCGAATGAGGAAGAATGAAAGTGGAAAAATGTAAAATGAAAAATGAGAATGAGATAGAAGAGAAGTGAAAGTGAAGGAAAAAGGAAAGGGGAGTCGCCTAGATTAGAAGCTTTAAGATCTGTAAGTAGTTATTATGTAGTAATATAAGTAGATTAAGATGCGCTCGCTCGCACTCGCTCGCTCCCTCTCTCGCTCTTGATCGCTCACTCACTCTTCCGATAGTAAAATTGCAATATATTAATATAGAAGTAAGGAGATAGATATAAGAATTGATGTAAATAGTTTTAAATATTTGTAAATAGTAAGGATAAGATAATAGAAAGTTTGTAGATAGTCTTCTAGGAAACGTGGGTCATGTAAACCCTTAGGGGATACATTATGAATAAAGAGGAAGTTACTGAAATTTTCACGTTTTGAAAATTTTAGGTAAATTCATAAATGATCGTAAGTTTGAATTTTAGTTCAAATTCATGGAAATTCAGATTGTTCAACAATTTCCAGAAATTTCTCAAATTTCCGGGAATTTTCGGTGAATTATGTTAAATAATTGTAACTTATCCGTAATTTATAGTCACCTATCGCTTCGATTTGGTCCAGTATTTGAAAAGTCTGTCAACGGTATCGACTGATCACTTGACGTCACTTTTCACTTCCCGTGGAGTAAATAGTTCTTTTTGCTTCCTAGGGACTGAAACGTCCAAATTCAGTTCCACTTTATAGGTACGAGGGCTGTTTGATAAGTCAGTGACTTTTTGAATTTTTTTGAGCAGTAACATTAATTGTACCACTGATCCCGTCAACGCCATCTATGAATAGACAACTGTTACATTTTGAGCAAGCTGGGTCATTTATTTGGTGTTCAATAGCCATTGAAAGGAGAGAACCTCGTGAATGTTAACGAAAATCGAAAAAAGTGAATTTTGTGCGCTGATGAGGCATTATTTTTTGCTTGAAAACCATCACTGAAACCAAGGAAAGGCTTGAATACTATGGGAACTCTGCATCATCAATGTGAATAGTTAAGAAGTGGTTCACTGAGCTTCATTGTGGTCGTACCAGCACAAGTGACACCGAACGTTCCGGTCGCCCAAGAGCGGTCATCACACCAGAAATCCTCGATAAAATCCACGGAATGATATTGAACGATAGGAAAATGGAGGTGCGTGAGTTGGCTGAGGCCATAGGCATCTCAACTGAGCGGGTACATCACATTTTACATGAATATTTAGACATGAAAATGCTATCCGCGAGATGGATGCCGCGATTGCTCACATTCGACCATAAGCGCAACCGTGTGCCCACTTCAAAGGAGTGTTTGGCGATGTTCAGTCGCAATCCGAACGAGTTTTTGCGTCGTTTCCTAACCGTGGACGAAACATGGATCCACCACAACACACCAGAGACCAAAAATAATTAATATCGCTCGCCCAAACCGCACGAATGTATTTGGGCAACTTTATTTTTCATAATTATACTCATTGCTATCCTGAAAAACTTATAATTTTCCTCCATTTCATCAAATAAACTCGGCCGAATAGAGGCTAATGCATTGCGGAATTAAATTTAGAGGTCCAATTCGATAATCGCAGCAAATCGAATACACCCAACCTAACCTTTAGTGGTTTGAATCCGACTTTAAGCATAGTGAAGTGAAAAAGAAACCAGGTTTACGTACTTAACATGTCATATAGGCATACTACATTAGTCTACAAATGAAAAAAAATGGTTGTACATTCAATAACACTATATTTTTCCAATGTATTTTGGCCTGCTAAACTTAAAAAGTTTCTCACTTGAAATATGGTTCACAGACTAAAGCTATCATCGGGGAAAAAATTTTATTTTTAAAATGGATATTTCGAAAACCATACCATAAAAATGTTTGTCAGTGCGATTTTCAAGTTTAGCAGGCCGAAATGCATGAGAAAAATATAGCGGCACTGAATGTACAAAATGACTGTAAACTAGTGCAATACTCTCAGCAGATCACTCGACAACATTATACAATGCGACCATGACTGATGTACATACTGCGATAGCCCCGTGTAGAAAGTTTCACAACAAAAATCCAACACAAAAACAAAAAATGCCTTTGATATATTAGACTGTAACCATCTTAAGTCTGAGGTTCTCTTTTTATTGATGGTAGCCTAATCAAGCATCCAGACGTAGCTAATGTCACCTTTAACGCTCCCAGTCGATGTGTAAGAACAACATCAGTAAAAGATGAACTCTAAACTATAAATTATATACCCAATATTTTTACTGATACAACATCGTCGCCAGAGATGTAAAAAATCGTAATAAATTGATAACATCTATATGGGCGATTTGCAAATAGATTTCAATTTTTCTTTCCGAGATGCGAGTAAATTAAATTTATAAATTATGCAATAATTGATATCAGTTTTCTTAGATATATGTATCAGAATGTACTTTATAACGTGAAAAAGCTATTAAGTTGTGCAAAACAAGGCTTCAGAGTTGTTAAAAGGCTTTAGAGTCGTTAGCTTCGGAGTTGTTATTTGTAATTTTTAAGTGCTATAAAACACACTATTTTCTCAAAAATCATTCCAACTTTGGGAAAATGTTTTATTCCATTAGCTTTTCGAATTTTATGGGGAATTTTTTTGAAAAAAAATTACTTTGCGTTTGTACCTCTTTTTTGTCAAGACTTCGGAGTTGTTATTCAGGTTAACCGATAGTTTTTCCTGTGTTCTCACACGACTTACAAGGATTGAATCAATTTTCAGATTCAGGAAATGTCATGTGTTTTTGAAATTAGATCAAAGCTACTTGTTTTTCGTAATTATAATTGATTAATCGATTATAATACGAATTATCACCTTAAATTCGTTAAAATTATTGAGGCTTCGGAGTTGTTAATAAATTGAGGGACAGACATATAAGCATGATTCTTTCATTCTGTAAGTATAATCTCTAGCATGTTAGTATCGCAATTCGAACTGCATCATATATTTAAAAAAAGTGCCCAAGGCCAATATTATAAAAAAAAATTTTACCAGTCCAGTCACATTTTAAGTATGTGAATCTGTAGGGAGAGACACTATAGGGAACGTAAAAGCTGACTACTTAATTACAAAAAAGGTATGCCCAACTGTAATTTTTTTGTACTTTTTCTGTATGTACTAATAAAGTAGGCCATCATATGTGCTGTAATACCCTTAGTAGGTCAAAAGTGTTATAGGAACATTGATTAAACATCGAGGGACATACAATTTGTAATCTATTTGAGAATCGCCCATATAGCATCAGGCACTCGACTTATAGCCAACACAATAATAACAGAATATGTGATAATAACAGTGGCTCAGGTGGTTAGGCGCTCGGACTTTCTGTTAGACGTCTGGGGTTCGATCCCTGAATCGGTACCTCTAGAAATTTGTTTATGTACTTTTACACTGAGGTGCTGGTGGTTCGGATGCCCCTTTAAGCTGTAGGTACCTTCATCACACACTTGACTACAATCTAGTGCATGGATGATAGAATGAGAAGGAAACCAGACTCACTCTCATCAGATCACACGACTGCATTATAAAATGCGTCCAGAATCTAAAAGTGTACGTGCCATGAAACTATCTCCTCGGTCAGTGTTGAATTTTAAGACGGCGGTGGTCATAAGTTCTGAATCATGAAGGTATGCGTTTAAAGCATAGGATTGACAGGAAATTAGTCAAGATAATTTTTCCCCGGAAGAAGTTGCTTCACCTTTGGGTTGAAAACCCTTTTCTTTGGGAGCTTTCGAATTTTTCTCGGGATGGAGCAAAGTATGGTGGTTCTTATTGCATTCCTTGCATCGTTTGTCACTGGTGCAAGGAAAAGGGTGAAGATAGAGGCAATTTCGACAAAGTTTATGAATGTTAACGAAATTCCATTTTTCGTTGGAAGAAAGCTTATTGAAAGCTGGACACTTGTAAAGCCGGTGGGGTTCCTTACACTGCATCAAGCAGCCGTTGGCTGAAGTGCTAGCAGTGGTAGTAAGGGTCCGCATCCCGGTTTTTTGAGTCTTGGTGGGAGGAAAGGTGTTGCCATCTCCCGCCCTCTTATTTGATGCACGTCCACTTTGGGGTAAGCTACCTATTTGACGCAGTCTAAAAACCGTGTCCTGAACAAAATCAAAAAGATCTTCTAATTTGTCAACTCTGTCGCTCGGCAAACCATAGACCCATCTGTTGTACACACTACTGGGTAAACTACGTTCGAGAATACGAATGACCATCTCGTCTCCGACCGTAATCCCAATCGACTTCAATAAATTGACGTGTTGACGAGTAGTATACATTATTTTTGCCAGCGAGTCTGGTTTGGCCTCATTTAATTTGAGTAGGCCAAGAAGATCGTCGAGATGGTCTGATATGATGCGTTTCTGATGATAAGCCTTGCACAACGCTTCCCATGCGAGAGGGTAATTTGTTTCGCTGATTTCGAAACCGCTGATGGCTTGGGCGGCTAAACCTTGAACTGCTCCGGCAAGTTGTGTGTTTTTCACATACCCATTTGTTTCGGTACGATCGTGAACGAGGGATAGAAAGCTACTTTTCCATATAGTCCAGTTCTCGTGAAGACCATCGAATTTTGGGATGACAATGGGTGGAAGCCTAGGTAAATCGTGTCTTTCCGTAAATGTCAATTTAGAGGTGTCAAACGCGGTCAAGTTCGCGGGAGGAGCGACAGTGATTTTCAATTTCTTTACCTAAATAGCAAGATCATAATACATTGCTTCGAGATCAAGGAACGCGTCGATACGAGGGTGATCGGGCTGAAGCTCGATCAACGCTTCTTGGATTTGAATATATTCGGTAAAGATAGTCTCGATAGATTTCATACGTAAACTCGCGTTCGTTACGTCGAGGGATTCGCCCGCCAAAAGATCTTTGAGAGATTTCAACGATTTCTGTAACACATTGCTCTTTCATGCAATATGTGCGACACGCTTTTTATCATCGGGCGACATTTTGTACTTTTTATATTCAAAGCCTGATAAACGAACAAATACTACAACAACATAAATAAAACCCGACTAATTGATCGAATTTGAAACTTTTTGAGTTGAGCTTGCTTTACGAAAGCAAGGTACAAAAAAGAATTCAATTAGATTCCGACTGATACTAAACATGTGAATTTTACTGTATCAAAACTTAATAAGTGTTAATCAATTTACTAAGTTTCGAATTTAACTAAATTAAATTGCAATATAATCTATTGAAAATGATACAATTTAAGCAGAAGTCAATAAACAGTAATAATCAACTTTTTAAATTTAGCATTAAACTGAACTAAATTATAACACGATTTATTAAAACGGTCAAATTTGTTCCGAAATTAATAAATAATTAATTGAACTTAAACTCGTTAAACATATTTAAAAGTGCTAAAATACTGAACGCGATAGTGAGATAATAAGTACTCAAGTGAAAATTATATTTGAATAAATTCGCGAATATATACGTACGAGTGTGTTATATATAACGTATATATCGAGGAATCAGTAAAACGTTATTGTTACATCAATTATTTTTTGAAATACTTATTTCAATTGGCATGCTACGCACGATTTTATTAGTGCGAGCAGACGTACGTTCCTAACGTACGTTAGGAACGGCTGGTTCGCGTGGGAGCTCCGCACGCTATACGATGTCGTCGACGACTGCCGGCTTGGCCGGAAGAGCGGAAATACCCCACGATGTGCGAGGCAGCGCCGGTAGGTGCTATTGCTGAATACCTTTTTATCAAGGTATCTTCGTCTCATGACAGCATGTTGGTGGGTGTGATTTACAAACCTCCTTATGCTTCCTACTCTGTAGGGAACTTGAGACTAACATTTTTGACCTTATACCGATATTTTTACTTCATGTTTAATCTGCCGTAAAAACTTTAAGGGCTTAGTTTCTAAGGTTCTAAATTTAGTTTCTAAGTGTGGATTAAGTATTTAGCCTCATATAAACTTAAAAAATGTTGAATAATCTTGGTGGTAGTAGTCATTTCAGGAAGGGTGAAAACACATTGTTTTTCTGAATATTTTTCTACAGAATGAAGGGGGAAAAAAAGAAAAATATAAATCCAGTTATACGGATTTTGAAGTCTTCATAACGTCATTGCAATCTTTTATTGTACTTAGTAGGGTGCCAAAGAAAGAGTGATTTTAAATATTGCAAACGCCACCTCCTAAATTTCTTCCTTTTGGTGGAAAAATACTGCCATAAACTTTCTTTTATTAAAAAAAATTGTTTAGAGGCTTCGCTCGGATGTTTTAGGTGTGAAAATGAATTTGTTTATAGTTTTAAATTGAAAAAAAAACATAAATTCAAGGGTGGAAAATTCTTTTACTTCGAAAAAGTACTTTCTATTCATTGAGGAATAAGCCCCAAATTTTATTAAACAAAAGCAAATTTTTGGAGATATGATCGGGCCTAGAATACAAAAATTTGTAATTTCATTACAATTCACAGTCTGAAATGACGCCTAAATATTTTATTTCGTGGAATAATTAGCGCATGATTTCTTCTATATTGAAAATAGAATATTCTATATAAAGAATAGATTAAAAATACTTATACCGGTGACAAAAAAAAACTTGAATTTGTGAATATACCATAGCAATTAAAAAGTTCATTGAAATCGATGAACAAATCGATAAGGAAAACTTATAAAAACGCACAATTACACCGAAATCGACCTGAATCAACTAGCTCACATGTAAATAATAGGTAACAATTTATTTGAAAGTACTGAAGGAATATTTAATGTATAAAAAATGTTTATTAATTGTGTATTTTGAATTTAAAGATTGTTTTCTGTTCGCCCGGTATCACAAATTTTCGTATTTTTGGCCCGATAATATATCTAAAATTGGTTGTTTGTTTTATAAGATGTAAATCTTATTAGTTATTACTCAATAAATAAAAAATACTTACCAGGGGTAAAGAAATTCTGAAGCCCTAAATTTGTATTTTTTTTTGAATTCAAAACGAAAAAAATCAATCATAAAATATTTTTTCACCAAAAAGAAGAAATTTAGAGGTAGCGTTTGCCAAATTCAAAAACACGCATTTTTTGTACACTTTAGTAATTACTAAGTTTGAACGTTACACTATCATGTTGGATACATGACTTTTCTATAGGTTTCATTTGTCAAAAATATTACGTAACAGTATCAATTACCTCCCACCCCCCCTTCCGCTCTGAAAAGCTTTTAGGTAATTTATGGATGGATATTGAGAATACTACTACAATATTTTTATACGTGAAAAATTATTTAACTTTTTTCCAAAATAGTCAAAAAATGCAAACTTCGCATCATTATAAGTTGTAAAGTTTCTGTAAAGCAAAAAAGAAAAAAAATATGTGGAAGTTATTATTTTTCTTGTTTTAAATCAGTGTTCTATTAAAAAAATCCATAAAAATACATTTCATTGATATTTCAGAAAATTCTAACTTCACCAAAAATGATTTTTTCTAAAATATTATTTAATATTATTATTTGGTATTGAAAACTGTATACATAAAAATTGGTAGTATTTGTTGGAACGGTAGACCACGTTGTATTTATAGTGGAAAAATTAGATTATATACTGAAAGTTACTCAACAATGCGGGTGGTGAGAGGAGGTATTGTCTAGTGCTATGTTAACATTACCAGGGGGGATGAAGCGTCCAAAAATCGTCCAAGAAAGCGATATACGTAATATATGGATGTCTCCTGATTAAAATACGCGGTATATTAAGTGCTTAGGAATCTTACTTGTTACGCAATCGACAGAGCTTGATTTTAGCTCAATTAAGAAATCAGGTAATACTGTTACGTCATGGAAAACGCAAAATACTTCCTCCTTAATTGAGTTCCTCGTTTTAGTTGAGATTGAAGATCTCGAAAAATCTTCATACAAAAAAATTAGTTTTCATCCAAATTGTGGAATTTTCAACTAAAAATATCAAATTTCGACCATAGTTTTGCATTTTCAACTAAAAAAAAAGAAAAGAAATTTTCAACAAAATAGTTGAATTTTCAACTAAATATTTGAATTTTCAAACTAAAAATATAATTTTTAAGCAAAAATTAAATAGTTACATTTTATGATAAGAAATTAATTTTCAACAAAAAAAAAACTAATTTTCTAAAAAAAAAGTTGAATTTTCAACCACAAATATTAATTTTCTAAAAAAAAAACAATTTTTCAACTAAATAATTTACTCTTCAACCAAAGAGATGAATATTCAACTAAAATGAAAAATCTTCATACAAAAAAATTAGTTTTCATCCAAATTGTGGAATTTTCAACTAAAAATATCAAATTTCGACCATATTTTTGCATTTTCAACTAAAAAAAAAAGAAAAGAAATTTTCAACAAAATAGTTAAATGTTAAGCCGAAGAGATGATCTTTTAACTAAAATAATTAATCTTTAACTGGAATAGTTTGAGTTTCAGTTAAAAAATGAATTTTCAAACGAAAAACGATGATTTTTGAAGAAAATTATTAAATTTTTTACCAAAGGAATGTATTTTCAATTGAAATGAAGAATATTCTACCAATAGAATGGATTTTTAATGAAGCACGGTATGGAAAAAAGTCAAGAGAAGAAAAACGTTTCTTTTTGATACGACGCGTAGTTTTTGTTTTAATCGTAAAAAATAACATTAAAAATATAAAAATTACATTTAAAAAAAAGAATGCAATTTTCAATTGAACATTTTTTTATCAAACACCGTTAAACTACAAATTTATAAATTTTAACTTTTATACATTATATAGTTAAAAGATTTTATAAAAATAGAAATCCACGCTATCATTTTCAATGCTATAAATTGAAAAATGAATCCAAAAATTTATAAATCATAAAAATTATATAATTCCAAGCAATTTTAAGCTAGATACATTAATTTATGCATTAAAATGTATTTTTAAATCATTTTAAATATTCTCTTGAAAATTTGTTTCAAAAAAATCATTTACAAATTTTCCAGGAATCTTATAATAATTGTATTATCTCATTGAATATTCTTTGAAAATTAATTTCGCAATAAAAAAATTATTATTAATTTTTCTATGAATTTTGATACAAATTTTTTATTCATTTAAAACCTTTCCAAATGTTTGAAATCTTCCAAAATCTACACTGGGTTTTCAATGTTCTGAAATCTTTCCACGTTTCAAATTATTTTGGAATCTTTTAAAAACTTCTAAATATATTTTAAACTTACTTAATTATTTTCCAAATTGATAATTGCTAAATTGTAATTTATTAGGAAAAGCCAAAAATTTTCAACTCTTTTTAAATATTCTCCTAATATTAATTTTTCAAAATAAAGAATTTAGTTAAATTTTCCCTACAAACTTAAGAGTTTTTTTTTATTTCATAAAACCTTTAAAGATTCTTAAAAAGCCTCAAAATTTTCAACAATTTAACTTTAATTTGTTTATTTTTTGAAATCTTTTCCAGTTTCTAATTAAGTTTGGATCTTCAAAAAATTGGTAGTTAGTTAGTTAGTTAGGCTATACTTACCCTGAATAATTTCCTCAGAGGAGGGACGACCAAATCCATGTCTTTTTGTAAAAGCGCTGGATAAATTCCATCCACCCCTGGTGATTTAAAAGGACATAAGGACCCCACAGCCCATTCCACCTTCTTATAATCAGCGACCTTAGAGGCAAAATTCTAGTCGGCCCTGACCACCTCTTGGCCCCATCCTTCCTCCTCTTGGTCGGTTTGGATTCGTTGAAAACCCGGGAAGTGAACTTCCATCAGGTGATTCAGCATTGCTTCTTCGTCTTCGGCAAACTGACCATCATCGAGCCTTATGAACCCGAGGCGAGCTTCCGGATTTTTAGCCAGGATCTTGTGCAGCTTCGCTGTTTCTAGAATATTTTTCGATTCCACGCAGAAGCCCCTCCAACCTTCCCGCTTATACTTTCTTATATTTTTATAGTATTCAGACTGGGCCGTCTTACAGATTTCCCAGTCCGAAGGCAATTTAGTTCTATTTGCCCTATTGCACAACATTCTTGTCTTTTTACGGAGTCTCTCTAGGTGCTCGGCTTCGCGCTCGTGCTCGTGCATTGTCGGCTTTACACGAGGCTGGCCGACTCACCGACGCTACGCTTGCATGTGTTCTCCCAGATCGGAAAGTGGTGGGGGCCGAAAAATCCCACGTTCTGGAGACACTGACCAAGACCGTGAACTCGAAGGGTGCTCGCATGAAGGCGCGTTCACATACATAAAGTCACTGTGCAACTACCGGGAAAGCTGTAAACTAAAACTGATCGTAGACTAACTGATTTCGGTGTAATTGATTTCCGTGACTATATTCGCAAAAATTTTAACATGAATCTAATAGGTACTATTGAGACCACGATATTTTACGCCAAATCCTAATGTTTATATCGGGAATAGAAGTTTACCGAGTTTTGGACCACAGCGCGCCTAGTAGAGGAACTGTGAACTAAGAAAAAAGTTACTAACTGAAACTTAAGAACTATTTTCAGCAAGACTACATAAGCGTAATAAAATTCTCATATCCATCTAAATCTAATTATAAATCTACGTCATAAGCTTAGTGAACTTGAGCGAATCAAATTTTAGGGGGACTTGGAATGTTACCCAACTTCTCGAGCTTCAAAAATTAGGGCGGTAAATTCAAAATTATAATCGAGTTAAATGTGAAGTATTACCCAAACATTTCATGGTATCTTCTGTCCTTCACAACACATTATTTAACCAACTGTAAAAACAAATCACGAACTAATAGTTAGCAACAAGTGATTTTACTAAGTTTTAACCGAATAATATCTTGATTTAGGTCAAAGGAAATAAATAAAAGGATAGACTTTGCGCCTAGGGATCTTGCTCGAGAAGATGTAGACTCATTCTGAACGTTTTCGTTCCACTAAATGTGACAAATGACCCAACATCGACGAGACGGGAACGCGCATGCGCATGAAAAATCTTTTGTCAGTGCGTTGAACAATTAATCACAAATAGAATGATTGGTTAACAGATTCGCCCGATAGTCCGTTCGACGACCAATGAGCGTACATCCGTCAGGTTTCCAGAGTTTCCGATCATCTTTTTAAGGTTTGAGGATCGTGAAGTCACATGTCCTGGTAATATGTCGCATAACTGACGTCCCCGGTTACTGACAAGTTGAGTTGAGTAACACCAGAGTCGTGGCTGCTCGTGTGACGCCACGCCTCCGTGACATGGCCTTAGAGGATGGCAGAAGATGGAGGTCCATCAAGCTAGCACCTCCACAACCGAAATTACCAAATTTCTTTGTATCAGAATTTTGAACTTTTTTGGGCTTTTTGGGCTGTATTGCCGATTTTTGGGCTCCACTACTTTTGTTGAAAATTTAAATTTGGAGTGGAGGTGCTGACTTGCCTCAAGCCAGCACCTCAACTATATAAAAATTTTGAAAAATTGAAAATCAAGCACGACAGAATTTTGAGCTTTTTTTGGGCTCATGAATGCGCTAATAACCGATTTGCAAAAACAAACCCTACTGAAAATAAAATCACCCCCAATGTACAAATTCAAACTCGGAAAAAACTAAGTACACCATAATTTTGGGCTTATTTTGGGCTCTCGAATGCACGAAAAAAAATTTAAAAAACTACCCCCTATGAACAGAAAAACCACTCCCTTCCAAAAAATAAAATCTGCAAAAAACGAAGTGCTTTAGAATTTTAAGCATACTTTGGGCTCTCGAATGCACGAAACAAATTTTTCCAAAACCACCCCTATGTAAAAAAACCCGACCCCTTAGTAAAAACTCAAACCTGGAAAATACAAAATAGAAAGTAGTGTAGGGCTTTTCTTGTGCTGTCGAATGCCTAAGTTTTTTTGTTGCAAAAACTACCCCTACATCGCAAGAATCAAAACAAACCCCAAACTTCAGAAATTTATTGGTGTCGGTATTTTTGAGGAGCCCAAAAATTAGAGACTCTATTCACACTGTCAAATTCTAAAAAACATTGTTTTTTGACAAAGTCATATCTACCTGGTGTCAAGGGGTTGCTTTTCAACTGTAAGGGTTGGAGCCCAAAAATAGGTGTTGGTATTTTTTAGGAGCACAAAAATCAGAGACTCTATTTATACTGTAAAATTCTAAAAAACCATATTTTTTGACAAAGTCATATCTTCGTGGTGTCAAGGGGTTGCTTTTCAACTGTAAGGGTTGGAGCCCAAAAATCAGTCTTACGGTTTACGAGATAATTGTTGTTAAAAATAACAATAATGGAAGGTTCCCCTCAGGTTCCAATGGAACGTTCCTGAAACGTTCCATTGGAACATTCCCAACCGGCGGACATTTTACACCTCCCGGGAACTTTCCTGGAAAGTTCTGCTGGAACGTTCCGAAGGTGCCCGCGGAACGTTCCTGGAACGTTTCGTGCTATTAGGGCAGCTATTGATTTTGTGACAAAACTATGACTCAGTTGCTTTAACTTATGCTTCTCACGCTCCCTAATATATATTAACTTATCTTTCCTTATTTTTTCGTCCTAAATTCCTAATGAGTGGCTTCTTTTCCGTTCTAGCATATTTGAATTCAAATTTGAGTTAGAATTTGGAAAATTGTCTAAAATAAAAATTTTCCGCCAGAATTCTTGGTTATTTATGGTCAGGTAGATTCCTAATTTTCTACCACAATTGAGCCGCTGGATAGTTTAAGGGCATATAAAATTCACACGGCCATTCCGGTTGGCCCCTATTGTCTTTAAAATCGATTTCGAAAATTAAATTGTTGAAACATACGGCTTTTTAGGAAATTTCATGGCCATATGTTTCAAAAATTTAATTTTGAAAATCGATTTTAAAGACAACAGGGGCCAACCGGAACGGCCATGTGAATTTTATATGCCCTTACACTATCCAGCTGTATAATTGTTATCAAGTTTTTGCCACAGACTAAAGGCTCATTTACACCCCTCCCTACTGTTCGTCAGCCAGCCAACACATCCAAATTCCTGTTCACACGAAGGTTTTTCCGAAATAGAAAAATTTCAAAAATGCTTTGCAATGGCGGCAAATTTGAAATTAAAAATATATAATAGAAATAAATATATTATTTATATTAATTAATTGTTATTGACAATACATTTTTCGAATATGTGGTAATTATGGAGGAAGAAAGCTGGAAGACAAGATTAATGATTAATTTATTCATCTGTGCAGTAATTTAAAGCATCCTCGGAACGCGTGCATGGCGTGTTATGTCTGGAGGCAATCTTACTTTTTTGCAGAACAAAGGGAGTAAAAATTTTGTACAATTTGTAAACTTAATCTCAAACATAACCTATAATGCTTGACTTGACTGCATGCTTATTCCATTTTCCCATTTATATATCTATTTCTTTATTCATATAAGGTAATTATCTAATAATGGATAATATTTCACGAACTTTTTCAAAAGAAAGTAATTTTATTCAGTTTTAGATCGCTACAATAGATTATTAATATAGCGGGGTGAGTTTTCTTCGATTGTAACATACATGCAAATTCATAAGTTTAACTTTTTTTAATGTGAAAGAACCCCGTACAATGTAAATAAAAGGTCTTAAACTGTTTAATGTTTCAATTGTTGCAAATTTATCATACTTTTCATGATAATATAGTTAAATGTCATAAATGGTAACATTTGATCGAAAGTGCAAGGCTTTTTCCATTCAATTTGTGTGGGTTTCTTTATTACTCATGGTATAATTGTATGGATACAGTGCCAATATGTTTTCGGTTTTGAAGAATCTTTACTGGTACATAGATACAATAATAACAGAGATCATGTTATCTGTCATGCATTATATAAGGGGCCATTCATTAATTACTTAAGGGCGATTTTTACCATTTTTGACTACCCCCCCCCCCCCCC